>CM031233.1:17619529-17763383 GCA_018340775.1 Taxus wallichiana var. yunnanensis
CCACATAAAACGTTATGGCACTGTGTCAGAATGCACACCAATTTGTATCATTCTCACGTAGTTAAAAAATAACTCATCTCATGAGTTCTTGTGCTAATTGTTGTAGCTTATGTATATCAAGGTTCTTCAACTCCCATTCTAAAATCCATATGTATTTTCCTACTACTACAAATCTTCCCATTCACTAATTTTTTTGTTCAAATTGCCTTATGTTGTGTTAATTGTTTTCTTGTTGAAAACCAAATCCATGTCACAATAAAAGGAGTATTTAGAGACATTAATTAGAGAAAAACTATACTTTTGCCTCTAAATTCCATCCCCAAATTGTACTCTAATATTTTTTATTTTAAAAAAAATATTATCCTAAGGAATCAATTAGTCATGAAGGGTAGAATCTATTCTCCCCATTGATTAAGCTAAAAGTGATATGGGAGCCTAATCTAATGCTCTAGTAGAAATAATACATGAAGCAAAGTAAATATAAAAAGTACCCAAGCAATATAAGAAAAGAAAATCAAACCCTAATCGTAAATAAGGGTTAGAAGAAATTAGTTGATTCGTTGTGGAGTGGGACCGTGTCGGAGTGCTAGGTAGGTGAACAAAACTGGATAGATGCCACAATGAAGCTCATAAAATTGTAGATTTGGAGAGATAGGCTAGATGGGGCATTTAGAAAGGGACCGGGGCACTCAGGCACGTGGGACCTAATTCTAGGTTTCGGATCTATGGAGGAGGTATGGAATCCAAATTTACATTGTGGAAATCAGGAGGTGTGAATCCTTTGTTGTTTGTCACTACGGTATTATTGAGTTACGTTGAATGTTGTTGTAAATCGAAGATATAAGAATCACACTGTAAAACCCCAAACAAATCATCAAACCCTAAAAAATAAATATGGCATATGAAGGGGTCGAATGAGCTCAACTTTTACAATGGTGATATTACCACTGAGTGTTGCACTACATTGCAGACTCCAATGTAGTTATGTGTGTGTGTGTGTGTGTGTGTGTGTGTGTGTGTGTGTGAGAGAGAGAGAGAGAGAGAGAGAGAGAGAGATTATTCCTAGGTTCTCTTATTCAAGTTGCACATAAGGATACACAAGCACATTTATATGTATAATGTAATATATGTATACATGGAATAAAATAAACTTCCCTCTTATGTGTGTATGTAGAAAAACTAGCCCTTGTGTCCCTTTTCATGGTACTAGGTGGATGGAATAGATATCATGAATGCTCGATGGATACAACCTTAGGTGGAAATAGGTATGCTTAGTTCTTGGTCCCTTATTAGGATCACATAGCTTTATATTTATATGATTACCTCACTTGAATTTTGTAATTAACCCTAGAAAAGGCCAACTACCAAAAGATAAGATGCTCAAATAGCTAGAAAATAACCAAAAGAGGTGCGTAAAGTACAAAGAGGTTAGGGGGCACCTGGAGGGACATGCGTGCCAAAGATTAGAGGCCATACTTAGGAGCTAAAGATCTAGAATCAAGGAAATGAAGGGTCAAAGGCCAAACAAAGGATGAAGGTGTAGAAGACCAAGAAGAGAAATATAAGGAAAAAGAAAATAGCCAAAGACATGGGTTAATTAGTACTTTTTGTTGTTGAATCATATTTTTTATTAGATTAGAAAAAATGGGGATTGGCTCCTAGGGGGCTAGTATAAAAGAGAGGAACACAACCAAAAAACAAAACGAGAAGAAAAAATTTAAAAGGGTCCTAGAAAGATGATTTAAACAGGCTTAACTCTTACATTGCATGATCTGGACCCCAGAGAGGAAAAAAAGACCAAGAAGCAATAGTGGCACCATATTGCCAAAGAATTTGCACACAGTTCGGAGATTGGAAAATCCTCCACAACAAAAAAAACTCTAGGAGGCCCCTTCAGCGATAAAGCCATCCTGGATTCCAGTACCATCCAAAACCTACTCCTCCTCGAGCTACTTATACGAAGGTTGAATCTCTTCTTTTTATTTTCCCCTTCAATCTCCTCCACTTTGTCAAGTAGAACTTCAACTTGAATCTCTAGCTCCTTCATTCTGTGTTTTATCTGGACCTGATCCATGACCATCTTCTTCGAAATGTTGATGATGTTCAGAATGGACTCCCTTTTCCCCTCATTTGTGTCCTCCATGGATTTTAGGAACCCTTCTAAATACAACATCTTCCTGCTCCATTATTCAAAAATAATGGGGTCTCCCACACATTCATTCTTCCAGAAGCATACTTGGCTTCCCCACCTCCCTCATTTTTATCTTTATCTTTCTCATTCCCTTGGAGGGTACCTTACCCTCTTTCATTTTAGTAAGACACTCACAAGAGTAATGTCATATTCCTCATCTTGCTCCTCTAGGGCCGTTGTTAAAGGATGATCTAAAACAGATTTCCATTCTCAACCAGAAGAAGAATCAGGCCCTCATGCAGGGGCAGCTCAGCTTTCTCATTCTGGAAGGCCATCAGTGAATTTCAAAAGAGAGGTGGCAAGAAAAAGGGAATACTAACCATAAAATTGTGACGGAACATGTTGAGGAAGGTCATGTGATGGGTATAGATTTTTCTATACTTACCCTCCAGTGTAATATATTTCATAACTTGAAGGAAAACATCCTTCTAGACTCCAAGAATGCACGAACACGCAATACCATCCATGAAGAAGAAACAAGTCTCTTGACCAACAAAAATTGCTCAATCTCAAGGTATCTCTCTCGGGTTCTTTCCTTGTAGAGTTTTAACGCATCCATCTTCATATCAGTCACCCTAGTAATATTGGAATCCAAGACCTCAACCTCCACACCATGGATACTAAATTAAAAACCCCCTCTTTCTAATATTTTTCCAAAGTCCTTGGTAGAGCATGGTTGTGACCATGTAATTTAGCAATATAATTGCTAAATCCACCAACTTTAAGCTTGTTCCAAAGATCCTTGTTGCTCTCCTCCATGTTCATTTGGAAGGTTCCACACGAATCCTGTCTCCACCCATCTACACTTTTCTAAAGTTGTTGTTCCAGCAGAAAATTTTTTTCAACCCCACAAGTTGTTCTCCTATCAAAGTTTGAATTGGAACAATGATTTTTGTATAAGCTATCTTGGTACCTAAAATACTTTCCCCTGGGCCATGCTGACATCATTAATCTTAGCGCCTTCTATCCTTAATGATTTCATCATTAATATTAGAGGGTAATCTCTCCCCTTTGCACCAAATTTTTACTCATTACTAAGGACTCCCATGATTATGCCATCTTTTTCTTGCATTTATTTCCATGCCTCAGGTATGATTGATAGATATCTTGTCAAAAACTTTAGCAATTCCTTGATATCTTGAATGATATTTTTAACAACTCAATTGATCTTACCCTATTGAGGAGAGAGCATTTATAACAATTAAGGAATCACCTTCAATCAATGTCCTTAAGGCCTTTTTCCTTAGTGCAAAATACCCCAAACAAGAGGCTCTAGCTTCAGCCATGTTATTAGTCCGCTTTCCCGGGGACCCCATAGATGAACAACCAATCACCCTCACTATTCCTTAAGATACCCCTGCCCCCAGCTTGACTAGGATTCCCCTTTGAAGCCCCATCAAAATTGATCTTGATCGTATTTCCCATAGGTCTAATCCAGTTAACATTCTTACTGTGGATTTATTCTTGACCGGAATATAGGTGAACTTCCAACACTTCTTGCTCCCATTTTGGGCAAGGAATTTTTGTTTTACCTTTAAATAGTTTGAGATTTTCCTTAATGACAGCTAGGATTTTCCTTTTAGCCACCACAATCAGATGTTTCTGATATCTAAAAACACTTTCTTTCCTTATTTTCCACAAACCCCATAAGAGATGAGGTAGAGTAATCTTCAGGTGCCCGTGACAAATAAGGAAACCTAAAAGGGCTCTCCCATTGAGTATAAAAATCCTCCATATTCAAGGCATAATCCATTGTATGTTGAAAAGTTCTAAAATCAAGTGAAAAAGACACCTTTAGAGAAAGGGCAATGTAAAAAAAAGATGATTCACATTCTCTTCCCCTCTCGAAAAGAGTGCACCTATTAGGGATCTGCATTCCTCTTTTTATAAGATTTTCACTGTTAGGATTCTATTTTGAATAGCCAACCAATAAAAAATATTGATCTTAAGGATCAATTCCTTGATCCATAACTTACCCCAATACTTTTTGAAATATTTCTTGAAGTGTAAGCTGTAGGTAGATTTAATGATAATAGTTTCCAGAGTCTTCCTCTTTCCAAATGATGGAATCCTCCTTAGTTTGGAAGATAGGATGTGGAATTCTCTTGAGTTTCTTATTGAGATCTTGAAAGGATTTTATGTCACCATCATAATCGTGGGGAGGAACTGGGTTTCCTATTAGACCTCATCATCATGACTTAGAAATCTCTTAACCAGATTTTACCATTCTCCTCATAGAATTGAGCAACCTCCTTCCATATATCTTGATATACTAAAGGGGAATATTCTATCCAACTATCCCACCAAAATCTGATCATGTTCCCCTTTCCAATCTCCCATAGGGATCCTTTGAGAGGATATATTTTTAATCTAATAGAGAATTCCAAAAGAAGGATCCTCAGGAGATTTCATGAAAGAAGAACGAGTCAATTATACCTAAATTCCGTAGATATTTATTTTTTATTATATCAATCCGAGTCCTTCCTCTCTAGAAATTCTCCAAATTAACTTTAGCAACCAAAGATTTGTTCATGATAGGTATACTTTTCAAACCTCGTGATCACAATACACATCTTTGGCCTTTGAGACCTTCTCTCAAAGTACACTGCAGGGAATTTAAACTTTTCCGAGGCCCCCACTAGAGAAATCTCTTCAAAATTTTCTAGAGCATCAATTATTTTGGTCGGGAGCTTAAAAGAGACATAATGTAAATGGGGACTCCTTTGAAGAGAGCCCATAAGGAGCTGATCTTTCCTACCCGAGAGAAGGAGACCTTCCCAGGAGGAAATTTTTCTTGTTAACTCTTTCCAACAGGGCATTCCAAATAAAGCCTTAATTAGACTTGTTTATCCACATTAATAAAGTAAAAACACTTTTGAGAAAATTAACCATCTACCCCGAGACCAACTCAGTGTATAGTCCTTAAGAGTAGATTTGAAATTGGTGGCTTGATAGAGGCCTTCCTATCGTGGAAGTTATCATGAAGAAATTGGTTGAGGCAGATCGAGAGAGACCATTAGAAATCTTGATTCTAAATACTCCTAGTGAAAGCAAAGCCTTCTATAAATTCTACTCAAAGATTTAGCAACATTATAACATAGAGGAAAGGAGATAGGGGTCACCTTGTCTTAAGCCTCTACCAACTTTCAAGAAGTCCTCCGGCTGCCATTGACCAAGACCAAATAACTAGCATTAGATATGCAGGTCATAATCATTCTAACTAGAGTATTATCAAATCCCACTTTATTTACGATGGCACCAAGGAAATACCAAGTAATCCTATGAATAGTAGTATGTGATCTGGATTAAATAATTACCCAAAGTGCATGATTTTGTGTCTACATTTTCCACCAAATTATGTTGGTGAGTGAAAATATCGATAATATAAAGTTGATTAGAGTTGTGTACCTAATTTCCATGTAGAATTGATGATGAAAGCATGCAGAGAGACTAGACAAACATGGATGAAAAAGAAAATGTGAAGCGTGGATGTTAAGGAGGAAAAAATGTAAACAAGTGATGAGAATGAACCTCAAGCGTAAACATGTGTGTAGATGTTGTAATGTGCATGTTGTTGATGTTGACATTGTCATTGTTGTTTTGTAAATGGTGTTGTTGATGAAGTTGATGTTGACTACTTATTTCGCATACGATGGACCTCGTAAGGAGAAGATGATCAAGTAATCAAATATGCATGTATATGGAAAACACATGTATATGTAATTGTGTGTAAAGAAACATGTATGTATGTAAAAATGTGTGATGAAAATGTGATAAAGGAACATGTTCCCTTGATCCATGATGATATGAAAGGTATAGAAAATAATGAAGTGATCTTTGTATTGTCATGGTGTTTTGGGAGATATGATGCCACCATAAAAGTAGTGTAGAGAGGAAGTTCTGGTTTATCCTCTAACCTTAACTACTCCCCAAAATAAAACACCACTACAAATGGTGTGTGTGACGTGCTAAGGAAAATATTGCCTGTAAAATCTGATGTGTAGATTTATTAGACTATGATAAACTCTAATCATTATGTAATTGTCCCACTTGGTTTATAGGTGCTCTTGGAAAATCATCAACTATAATAAGGACCCAAGTCGATTATGAGCCCCGAATTGTGTTATATCGGTATTGTGTTGTGTTGTGTATACTCTATATGGGGTGATTGATTCACCCAAATGCGTGACCAACCACTTTGGGGGTGTACGCGGCGATGTCAGCGAAGGAGAATGCAAACCCAAAAAGAGTCTGACCACTATTAAAATTGTGCCTGCGAGGGGGGGATGTTCTTGGTAGAAACCAAGGCACATGCAAACAAGTGGTGAGAGACAAGTGTTAGTACAAGGAAAGACATACTAGTGCAATGTGTAAGACAAAGTGTAAACTAGAAAACCCAAGGAGACAAAGAAGATCACAAAAATGGTGAGTTGCAAACATGGGACATCACTCATGATGTCACAAGAAAATCAAGGGCATTATGACGAAGAAAAAATAATACAAGTGTGCACACAAGACAAAGGGAAAATCCCACAAACAATGTCATATAATAACAAGCAAGTACAAGCAATGTAACAAATAACCATGGTGGATATAATAGTCATACAATACAAATGTTTCACATGAAGCACCCATTAGCATGTCGGAGAGATAAAAGTATGTAAAAGCGTGTATAATTTGATAAAGTAGTGTGCTATGAAAAAAAAGGAAATAATAGAACTTGTAGTGTATGAAAGTGGATTCCCTCAAGATCCACTATGGGGTGGTACTAGGTAATGCAAAGCATCCATGTTGTGTGTAATGGACCTGTATAATCTAGGATCACAACTAGAAAAGAAAGTGACATGCATGTGTGTATGATAAATATAATGACATACAAGATATCTATCTAGCATGTGTAATAAAGTGAACATGTACAAGTAAATGTAAGCAAGAGTAAATGCAACCAAGATATGTAGTATGTTGTGGATGGATGGAATGGAATGCAAAGTGAATGATAGGAGCCATGTGATGAGTGAATGGAATTTTATGTAGTGAGGTTCATTTAATTAGGCCCCCTCGCAGATAGAGAAGAAGGTAAATGAAGTACATCATCGAGAAATGGTTTGAACAATGTGTTGTGATAGCATGATGTGATGAATGTGTAATGATGATATGTAACATAGGAAGAGGTGTGAGAATGTAAATACGAGATGATTTAGCCTATGATCATATATCACTAAAAGCGTATGAGATGCTAGAGAACGTGATGATTTAAAAAAGTGTATATCACTAGAGGATGTTAGAGGAAGTAATGATATATTCTATAGTGTGATCATTCACTAACCTAGGAATTTCACATAAAAAAAAGTTGAATGGAAGTGTGAGTGTGATGTGGTCCTTTTATTTATACCCTCAGCAAGATTCAAAATGAGCTTTGTGAGACTAGAGTAATGTAGGGTTGAGTGCGGTGGGTATGAGTAAAATGAAATAGTATGTGTAGTAGGTGTGGTGATGAGAAATTTCCATGATGTAAGATGATGTGTCAAGTGTCTATTGTGAAGTGTGTGAGGTTCATGTGTATAGTATGCCCTCAAAAATCATGTGTGAATCAAAGCACAAGAGTGTTTCAGAAGAAGAGTAATGGTGGTATGAGTGTGTATGTTGTGTGTAGAAAGTGTAGGTGTATGATGTGATAAGTATAATAACGTTTATATGTTAGAGGGGGAGATAATAAATCTTTATGATGCATGTAAGAATAAAGATGATCGGTATAGAAAGTGCAAAAACATGGGGGAGTAAGATTAAGTGTACATCAGAAGAATTTTACATTAAAAACAATAAACATCAAATTTAGTCTTCCATGACTTGAACCATGCCGAAAAGTAAAAAATATGTCATAAAAATGGTACCATGTGTAGTGTGTTAGCTTTATGTAAATACTAATTTAAAGTGAATAGAATAGGATAAATATCATTTTATAATTTTTTACTAATAGTAGGTCTTTAAGACATTTTTATGAATGTTTATGTCTAGGTTTAAATGCAAATTTTGTTTCACTTATGAGAATGTGATAAAAGGATAGGACCATCCCAACCGTGGTGAAATGTATATACATGTTCAAAAAAAAATTTATTTGATTTCAATATTTTTGATGAAGTTATGGAGCAAACAAAGTGATAAGAAATTTTCTTTAAGTTTTCATACCACTTTCACGGAAAAATCATAAAAATAAAATAATACTCAAAAAGGATAAAAAGGACATCCATACTCAAAAAAATAAAAAATAAAATCCATCCCAAGATAGATATTTCATCTAAGCTTATCACCAAAGGAGAAAAATATATATCAATTTTTGTCATTCAAATCGTGGAGCAAATCGGACTATAATTTTATAGGCGTTTTTTAAAATAATACCAAGTCATTGATTTTGAGTGTTTAATATAGCTAATCTTGTCCATTTTTTAAAACAATTAGTATTTTAGAAACTAGATTTTGGATGCTACGATTCATATTAATATAATTTTTTCTAATTTTGAGTGTATGTATTGCTAATAATCCCTACAAGTTGATATTATGTTGTTATTTGCAATATAGCGTCACTTATGAATATTCTCCTAACTTCGTTTGCACTTACCCATCAAGTGAAGTCATATAAAATTTCATCATTGTCATGATCAAAATTGTATGGTGAAGCATCTAAGACCCAATAAGCTATAGTTTCAGGTTGGTCATGTAAAGCACCATCTAAGCATAATTTGATGTGCCCATGGCGTATACCTCATGTGAAATGGAGGTAATGGACACTGGTGTGCTTGATGAGTCATATTAGGTGAATAACCAAGGAATGAGTCATTTAAAATGAAAACATGACCAAATGGCATAAGAAATGATATATTAGTGTGAGCAAGGTCTAACGTGCCCCCGATGTAAGAAAGAAAATATTTTCTAAGTGTAAGTGGAGAAGAGTGAGGGACCCAAAGGTATATGGTGAAATGGAAGACACGTAGACCATAATCGGCGGTGATAGTGATAAACCCATGATAGTGATAGGTAAAATAATGTGACCTATGCATGGATGAATAGAGCCATCATATGCACAAAGAGAGAGACATGATGGACTAACATTAGTATCAAAAGAACCAATATTTTAAAGAAATGACATGAGACATAGATTAAGTTTAGATCCATTGTCAATTAAATTATGCTTAATACCCATATTATAAATTTGAATCATGATATGCAAGGCTGGATTATTATCGAAAATAGAAAGATCAGCATGAGGATTAGATGGGAAAGCAATATGTTGAGAAAATGCATCAAAAAAAGAATTTATATGGATTTTGGATGCATATAAGTCATTAGGAATTATGAGTAGTAGTAAGAGATGTGACTCTATGTCTTAAATTAGGATTTGTAATAAAGAAGTCATTAATTGAGATACTCATGATGATAAAGAAACAAGGATGATAACATGTAGATCAAGTCAAAAGTTCACATAAAATGATTATGCTAAAATGTAAAATAATAGCCTAATAAAATACAAATTTGCAGTAAATAAATGAATAATGTAATAGTGAAATAATACCCAAGCAACTAAGAAAGAAAATATGAAACCTAATGTGCAAGAGGGTTATAAATCCATAGGTGATTCAAAGAGGTCATTGTATTTTTTGTAGATGGAGAGTGACGAGAAGAAATGGAAGACCGTCATCTTGAAGATAGCTAGACTATGCAGATCATGATTTGAATGGATTGGGGTTTGAGAGGGATAGGGGCACCGTGGGTGCCATGGTCTTGATCCTAGGTCTGCAGTGCGGTGATGCTTAGAAAACCAAATTTAGGTGTCACTGATATGTTTGCACTTATTCTCTCTTGATCATGTGTATGTCGTTGAATTCCACTAAATATATCTATAAATATGGGATGAATGAATACCTTGTAAAACCCCAAACAAAACATCAAAGCCTAAAAATAAATATGTAAATGAAGGGTCATCTATCCTCACCTTCCAAAATGATGGACTTATTACTAAGCACTACACTACATCTCAAATCCAATGTATTTCTTTGTATGTGTGCATGTGTGTGTGTGTGTTGTGTGTGCATTCCAATTGTGTTTCCTAGGTTTCTCTTGTGTGAGTCATACTTGAAGTATCAAGAGCAAGTAGCTAGATGTAGAATGTAAATAGTATGTGTATGGAATAAAAAACTCCCCTCCTATGAAGTGTGATGTAGAAAAATAGTCCTTTGTCCCTTTTGATGACACTAGATGGATGAAATGGAGATATAGATGCCTTGATGGATGCGACCTTAGGTGGAGATAATAGATGATTAGTTCTTGGTCTCTTATTATGATCACATAACTTTATATTTATATGATTCCTTGCTTGAATTTCATAACTAACCCCGAAAGGGCTAACTACCTAAAAGATAAATTCTCAAATGGCTAAAAGATTACCCAAAAAGTGTGAAAAAGTATAAAGAGGAGGGGATGGGGGCAGCATATAGGGGATAGGGCGTTTGACGCCATCATCCTAGTTGGGTGCTAGTGTCAGAATGATAAAAATACATGTTGAGCAAGAAAGAAGGTGCGAAAGACTAGAAGAAGAAGCATAAAACAAATAAAGGTGGCCAAAGACATGGGCTGATTAGTACTTTTCTTACTTAAGAACCATATGAGTAGCAGTATGTGACCAAGAATAGATAATTACCCAATGTTTGTGATTTTGTGTCTACACACCATATACCCTAGAGAATATTATGCCTATAACCTTGACCTTGAAGTAATGTCATACCACATGCATGTAAGGAAATTCCCAACATGTATCTTTTAAACAATTGATAAATTTATGTAATAAACACCACTTCAAATGATATCACCTTGCATATACATATTTTAGCGGAAATGACTATAGGTATCAATATTAATACATGCCTATGATGTTTTTCATTACTTGAGAATCTTAATGAGCTAGGCCTCTTTACAAATCAATGATACAATCGAAACATATACGAACTTAAACCTTTCATCCTTCTATGTGACTTGGATCATCTTCTTGGTATAATATACTGATCATATCTTTGTCACCACCATGTATGCTCAAGATCTTCTTGATAGGGAGAGCTAACCTTGAACTCTGATGACTTCAAATTCCTTGTTCTAGATCTATGATCACATGTAGATGCTCATAGATCCTTCTTAACAATGACTAAGTTATATTTAACCTTTGCATACTTTGGATCATGCAATTTAATGTATTCTTTAATAACTTTGAGTAGGGATCTAATAAGGAATTACCTTTCTTTAATAAGTCTTGGACATCATCCTTGACCTTTTCTTCTCAAAATGTCCTCTTGTAATTTCTAAAAACTTACAAATTCATCACATACATGTAGCTTGCATCCACAATCCTCCTAATCTATCTAGAAGCCGTGATTATACCTTTCCTCTAATAATATTTTAAGTCATCATATCTAATAAAGTGAATTTCTTGAGATGTTAGATATTTTATTTCAACCAAAGGTGCATGATATGAAGGTTCTAGAATAATCACATCTTGAGCTGATGAACATACAACTTCCTTATCATTCCTCAAATCGAGATTCATCATAGATTATGCCATGAATTCAATCTCCATATTAACATCTTGCAAAATGATCCCCTATAGAGATCAACTTACATTTTTGTGCTTTTCCTCTTGAGAATCCACGATGCATTTCTACCTAAGATCACATAAGAATTCACTCAATTAATATCCCTAAAATTTCTTTAAACTTGAGACCATCCATATCATTTGCACCCATTCTTGAGCCCTTATATTGATTCAAAAAACTTATTGAATAATCCTTACACCTATCAGTGTATACATTCGATCTTTAACGGAAGAGCCATCCTACTTCATTCTAGACAAAAATTATTATAGGTGGTCATTATACCTATGGTCTACATGAGAAAATTCACATCCTTCTTAGGTCAAGATCCTTACTAAGGTACATATTTGAGAACACGTGTAGGTATTCATGTTTAACACCAATTTCACAATCTACATACTCGGTAGAAACCCGCCTTGTTACAAAGGGAAGCTATAGCACTCGTTTTACCTTTAAATATGCCATTAAACTATGAAATCGATGTCCAAGGGCAATGCTCATGTAAAGACCTCAAACTTAGGAGGTTAACATTCCAACGTGGCAATGGATGATTAAACAAATGGATGCACCTAGAATTTATTTCTTCATACCTTTTAGATCATCGTCAACGTCTTCTGAATTCCTTATTTCAATATGAAATCATAGTTGGTTTGGCTCAGAAATCCCTTGGAAAACTTAGACCATTACATAAGATGACTATAATGCCATTTTTTTAACTTTTAAAAGTAAGCACAACTAAATATTTCAGATTTAATGTATAATGCATAACTATATTTTGCATATTTATAAACAAACAAGACCTTCCAATGAAGACATGTAAAATAAAAGAGCTCATGATTTCAATATTGTAAACTTTCCTTTCTTTCTTTTTTGTTTACAAGATTCTTGCAATAATAAAGGGAAAACTTCTTTGGCAAATGACTTAAGTTTACAAGTAACATCAAGTACAAAATGGTGTTTTCACAAGATGAAAGCTTCACAAAGCAAAATTTGTAAATATATACAATGAAATTAATGTCCTCAAAAAGTGAAGATGAAAGGACCAAGATGGCAAGAGAGACTCAACTATCTCCAACTTTGAGTGTTCTTCCAAGAACTGAAAAGAACAAGGCTTGTTTTCCACCCAACTAATAGGCATCATCACATGCCTTTCCATGGTTGGAAGTCATGCTAGCCTCCCCAAGCCCATGGGAGAGAGGAACTAGCTTCCACAATGTGCACAAGTAATAAAGGGATAAACACAACAAGAATACATAGAAAACATTTAAACACTTATCTATATACAATGATGAAACAACAACATGAGGAGAATACAAGATCACCCTCACAAAAAGGGGGAAGAGAAGAAATAGGATGCCCAAATCAAGGTGTCCAACCATAGGATACACCAATACATATATTATATAACCTCCTAATCATTCATCCTTTATTCCTCCTTATGCTAAAGAAATCCTTCTTGGGAGGATTTTCAAACCCAAGAGGGTTTCCTCACCAAGAATGGGGAAAGGTTCAAGCCATATGAAACTTTCTCCCACCTCAAACCATATGAGGGGATGAGAAGGAACCTTCATGGCTTGACCAAAAAACCATGAGGTTTGAGAGGGAAATCCTCTCTCTTCCCCTACATTCTCCAAAAAGCCATCAATCCATATGATGGTGGAGAGAAAACAAAAAAACAACAAAAGCAACAAAACAAACAAAACTACATTCTTCATACAACCACACATCATTTCACACACATGATTTTATTGACCAAGCATAGCTACAAGATAAGCAAACTAAGAAGGAAAAATGATTAAGAACCCTACCTCTAATATGCTTTCCAAGACTCTAAGCTTTTCCCTTTGTCCAAGCAATCCTTCAAGCTCTCTCCCAAAATTCTCCAAGTCCCAAAAAAATGAAAAAGAAGACCCCTTCCTTCCACATGAGAAGAAGAATAAAAGAGGAATCCAAAAGTTTCCTCACCAATAAGTAAATGACAAGTGTCACCCCTCCTCTCAAAGTCAAAGATTCCAAAACCAAATAAGTAAAAGTAAACTCACCTTTTATCCCTTATCACCCAAAATACTAAAAATTAAAATAAAACAAAGTGGAGCAACTTTTAACAAACTTACACACAATCCAACCATCTTACGAGGATGGTGACTAAAGAGGGCAAAATGGGAGGGAAACTCCTCCAAACCTTGGAAATAAGGCCCCCTACCTATTAGGTAGGGTCCAAGGGCCCATTTTCATGCTAAGGGAACCCCCAAACTCAAAAGGGGTCCCTAAAAATTACCCAAAATAACCCAATTTCGGGTTTGGCATTCTTGGGCACAAGGGTAGAGGGTGTGGGGTTCACCCAAGGTTCACATGTGTCCCCAATCCCTTCTACCAACACACACACACTTCCCAAAACCAACACTTAAATTAAAATGAGATTAATAACCCCTAAGCTAGTTTACTTAATAAAACACATCCTAAACATAATTAATTTTACAAGACATAAATACATTACATTGAGGGTTCACCCATGGTGCCCAATTAAAATACACCTACTCTAAGGCCTCAAACATTTAGCATGGTTAGGACTAGCCTGTGGGCCGCTTGTGCACAAATGCATAGCTGCATCGAAACCCATGCTCTCTTATAACTGTCACACTGCACACTCATTACACACATTAACCACATTTTTCAATATAATAAACATCATCTATCATCACAATATCAATCAAACTATATTATCCTAACATCATTATACAATTGATGATAGTGAAATGCATCCAATTATCCATAGTTTGCCATGAATCATCCACAAATAAAATTACAACGACATACACTTAGGTTAGCATGAAAGTTCACCATCATTAAATCCAACACACTATATCATTGATCAAATTAACCACAAGAGAATAACATCTAACCGATAAAGTCTATCATATAACTCTATTAGTGTCATCACATCATAAGGAATATATCAATATACTAATCCAATCGGCGCTATGCGCCCAAAATACCATAATGTCCATGAGGATAAAATATCATACTAAAATGTCCAAAGTCCATCGAGTATCAATCAAAATATGTCTAGAAATAAAGGAACCAATGAGATAATTGAGCTATAAAAATGTGGGCACTACAACCACCAAGCAAAGTTGTTAAGAAGACCGTAGGTGACCAACAAGAGGAACATGTATCATCCATTTCTTCTATACTATATTTTGATCTGCATCAAGTTACAGAATTCCCTTTTTTCATGGATTCAGTTATGTATGTCTCCTTTGGAATCCCTTTCCATATTGGCGTATACTTGGTTTACTTGTTATAAATTATTTAGAGATCCTTTCTTATATAATACCCAATGGAAGTAAATGTTGAGATCTCTGTAAAAAATGAGAATCCATGGAAAATAGCCTTCGCTAAGCAAATACCTCTCGTTTATTTTTATAATGGGTAACTCTATCAGAGTGATTATTTCCCATCATGTATAGATTCATAGCCATATCCAATCCTAAATATGTAAGAAACATACGATGGAACCAGGATAATACACATATTTCAATGAGTAAACAACAAAATGTTACATAAATACTATTCATAGTGTGAACACTTAGGAGTGGTTTAGGTTATTTGTTAGTAATAGTTTTTAATATTTATAAAATAATATATGAGTGTGTAAAACAATTGTAATGCACAACTCATAGTTGAGAGATATTTGGGATATTGAGAGGACTTAGAGATTAGCCTTGACTCCTTACTTATAGGAGTTCATTGAGCTATTTATATGTAATCTCTCCATTGGAAATTTATCCTAAATGAATTACAATATCTCTGGTTTTATTATTTTATCGTGCAATGTTTTATTTTTTTATTTGATTAAATCATGGATATTTATAAGACAAAAAAAGCAGTGGTATTTGTGCATGCCTTCCACACAATGGACTTTGCTACATCTTCTTAGGCTTTGAAAATTTTCCGCCCATGGAAAATGTTGTTTCAGAACTTTTCAAAGCTATAACGAAGTTCTTCCAATATGACAAAATGTCAGCTAAAAATTCCTCTATTTTGAAAATTTTGTTTCCTTCCAAATACTCTATTATTTCAAGACACTCCACTTAACAAATCATCCATAAAATGTTAGAGGTGTTTAAAGCTATATCTATACCATAACAAAATTTGGTAGCTAAATATATAGTAGATGGTAATGCAATTTTTTTTGCCAAATGTTGTTGTTGTAAGTGATCTATGTGATGCCCGGTTAAAACAACCCACTTGAGGACCATGAACAACCTAGGTTTATTTAGAAAATTATGGAATAAATTTTTTTATTAGGAGTTAATGACCAAAGTCTCAAAGACAGTTAAATTCAATGGATAACTTTTCCCATTATAATAATTACTAATTCCACATTAAAAAGCAACAAGAGCAATAAGTCCACACCTAGCTCAAATCTCCCTAGGGATTAATTTAATTACTGATTACATTGACATTTTAGATAAATATTTCCTGATTAGCAAAGTCAGGGTTAAGGGACCCAAACCAATTAAATACCCAAGGTATTTAATTCCACAAGATCAAGACAAGAGCAGGGTTTAATTACAGTGAGGAAGGGAATACATAATTAGGATCAACAGAGTAAGGTCTCACTTACCCATTCCTAGAACTTGATTAAGAGTGTCTACAACCATGTTGCTAGGTAAAGAACTACCACTAACAGATTCTAGAACAACTCAAATCCACAAGAACAAACTTCTCTTTTATTAACAATTCACAGAGGTCACAAGGTCCAAAACTTAGGGCTAGAAGTTTTAGTTAGGTTCAGGGAGAAATTTACCCCCATACCCACTCTCTAATAGGCTTAGAGTTTCAAATTGATTTTCTCATACTTAATGCTTCAAAATTTCCCTAAACCATTCCCAATGGATAGGAAATTTTCTCACCTTTCCAAAGTGATATAAAGAAGTCCTCCTAACTCCTTACAGAACTTAAGATATGAGCGGGCGGAGTTTTTAGGTCAAAATTTCCCCTAGGGGGACACGTGTCAAGAGGTGGGGAAAGCACCTTCAATGGGTTGGCGGGTCACAAGGTGGCTTGGGAAAATTTTCCCATCACACGGGCACAAAGGCAAAATTTCTTCCGTGCCTCTGCGGGTCCCTGGTGGACATGTGTCGAGTCTGGCGCGCAGAGCGGGAAAGGGGTGAGAGAATGGCAGAGTGGTGAGGATTTTAGGGGCAATTTCCCTTCTTGGGTGCAAATCACAAATTAACTTCACACACCGTGAGCCCGATGGGGAGACACGTGTCATGCCCAAATTGATTAAGAGGAATGGCAAGTCGGTAGAGTGGGATAGGACGTTAAGTCCTTTAGGGTGAAAAGTGCTAAGGGATCGAATTGATTCGCGCTTACGCCGACGCCATAATGCCACGTGTCACGTGCTGATTGGACACGAGAGATGGGGTGGTGGAAGAACTTAAGGCATTAAGCCAAAGGGGAAAAGAAGACAAAAAGGCATGCGTGGGCCCATGCATTCGTACGCTCATGAAAGTCATAATTCCAAGGTAAGGTGCTAGAGCAAGGCCATGGGGAAAAGTGGGAAATTTTTCCCAAAGGTAATTTCAAAGAAAGATAAGGAAAAAGGGAAACCATGCCTCCATCATAGCCCTAAGAGGACACGTGGCACCCTCAAGGTGGTTGTAGGCCAATGACATGAGAAATTGGAAAATTTTTCCCAAACTAAATTTTTTTCAAAAATTTTCTAAGTTAAAATGACGGGAAATTTTGGGTTGCGGCCCGCTTGGAAAAGTTTCCCAAATTTCCGCCAAGGCACAAAAACGTCAAAGTTCCATAACTTTTGCTAGGAAGCTCAGCTTTGGGCAAATAAGGACTTTTTGGAAAGCTCTCGATGCCCTCTTTGCACAGGAAACATCAATTTTACTTTTTAAAATAAGTTTTTAAGGGTCAATTTTTCAAAAAGGATCTGCAGGATTATAATTAGTGAACTGGTAATTTTCAACTTCTCAATTTGGTTAAATTAGATCTCCTCCACTTAATATATCAAAACAGGACATGGAGGATTAGTCTAGGGAGGGTTAAGAGTGTTTTAGGAAAGTAAATTTTGTTCAATTGATTCAAATTTGGAATTTGTCCAACAAGTGACAGAACACGACCCAAAAGGATTGTGTCCAAATTTGCAATGAACAATTTATCTTCTTAAGTTTCCTTCATCAATTTGAATTCCTAAATGTCTTAGCATACTAATCTATAACATTTTAAGTTGATTGTTAAGTGCAGGTCTGAACTGTATAATTTGATTGCATTCCTTTTTTTCGGTTTAAAATTATACACAATGTCAGTGATCAGTTTCTTTGAAGGAGTTATTTATTAGTTTTGTCATATAGGTATGGTATTTAATACCTAAACTAATCCATTACATTCAGTTGATTCTAAACAATTCATTTCCATGTTAAATTACAAGTTCGATTTCAAATTTAATATAATTCAAAGGAGAAACAATACAATATAATTCCCACCTACGTGTTTCTTCTTCTTGCAATCAAACAGAGCTTCAATCACCATTAGATATTCCCATTTCAATTACAACAATGTAAACAAGAGATAAACTTACAATCATTTATTGATTTCAAAAAGAGAAACATCTTTACATCATTCAATGCCTGAATGCAATTAACAGAATTTTCATTTGGTTTCAAATACAATTTACAAAATATACAACACTCTTTCACATTTTTTTAAAACAGAGAAGAGAATATAACTCTTTACATTTCACATTTCACTTTCAAACTTTCATCATCAATACAAGTATATTTTCATTATAAATAACTATACAAATCATCCACTTCAAAGTGGGAAGGATTACAATAACTTGCTCATAAGAAAGGGATTGTCAAACTGTACATTTCTCTTTGCTCCAGGACAACAACATGCTCAATTTCTTTCTTTTTTCTCCAAAATGATCACAACAAGAGAGGGGGAAAGGCAACGCTCTCCACCCAACCAAGACATCCAATGAAAGGAGAAGCCTTCCTTCATCATTGGCCCCCGAGCCCCAACCAGAGTACAATCAAAGGTGTAATTCAACCATGGTAACAATTGGCTTCCACAACACAACATTCTTTCACATACACATTTTTTTGAAACACAATGCAACACAAAATAAACAATGAGTTCACAACTACATTTAAAAAATTTCAAACAAAACTCAAGCTTGATATTGCAAGCCAAAGGAGCAAGGACTATGGGGGAAGCTACTTATGCCTCCCAATTGGGAATTGGGCATCCACCTATAATCATACCGCCAATATAACATATCATATCCCATAAAACTTATACCTCCCAACCCCTCCTTATGCCCCCACAAATTTTTCCTTATTCCCCACAAGTAATAAATACAAGCTATTTCTTTTCCATTGTGGATCCCAAGCCCAAAACTCCCTCCACAATGAAACCATGTCTTCGTCATTCCCTTATGCCCCCTACATGGATTCCCCATAGCCTTCTCCTACACCTTCCCTAAGGAAGTCTACCCAACTAGCCAACAAAAGCAATAAAACATTCTCCATACACATAACACAACAAGAAAATAACAACAATAAAAGAAGGAATAAACTCCTACCTCTCCATGGAAGGATTTTCTCCACACAACAAGCTTTGAATGTCAAAATACAGTCCCAAAACAAAAGTGCCAAAGTATCAAATGCTCTCCAATCTCCTCGAATTCAACAAGAGATATAATCATAGAAAAAATGCACCGCCAAGGATGAATGAAAAGAGGTTCCACAACTAAGCAACAATATTCACTAAAGATTTTCCAAAGTAAGAGTTCTAATCACAAGAAAAATGCACCCAAGGAAGCATGCAAAATGTTTCAACAACCCAAAATAAGAAGAGAGTTTGAAATATATAGAAGAGGGAAAGAAGATGATGATGTGGATCCATGTAGGATGCCACATCATACATCCTCACATTCAAACACCAAAGACAAACTCCAAACTCCAAGGCTCAATAAAGAGGTGGGTGAAAAATGACAAGTTACTTGCACACTCAAAAGAGCCCACACCTCAAGGGACAAAAAATTAAATGAAATGTAAGAGAGTGCAATCCAAAACAAGCAACATGATGAATAAAATTCATTATACAAGTCAAAAATCACATCTCCAACCATTAGTATGGTTGGTGAATTAAATTTAGAGGCATGGGACAAGTTTTACTTGTCCCACAAGCCTCCAAAAACTGCCCCCAAGGACAAATTCGAATTTCCATGGAGGTGGAGTATTTCATACTCCAAAACAAACTTAAACATACTCTTACACAAACCAACAACTTCCATTATTATTTTCCCATATCCCCATTTGATTTATTTAAACTTTAATCATAAGATTTCCACATTAATCTACCACAAATTTAATAAATTAAAGGAAGGAAAATATTACTAATAAATACATACAACAATAAAAATTTTACCACATTAATAAAATACACAAACCCATGGTCACATGTAAATATGATCCCCCATGGGAATCTCTAACAAAATTACAACACACACACAATAAAACAAGTTGCCATGGTGACCTTTTCGAATTCACCTAGAATTCTACTTTGGTTAGTCTCAATCCCCTCGATGTTTGTTGTGATATTTTAAACCTCGCAAAACATAAATACCCCTTGGCCTCATGGCCATATCATAACTTCCAAATGAATATATAACAAAATCACAAAATCATCTATATATATGAATCACAATAATCACTAAGGCAATCAACGAAATCATTTACAATTTATATCGACAACTATATCATCATCAATTAATTTTTCCTTTTCTAGGTTTACTCGTAATCTCCAAAATCACATGTCGAATAAATTCCATTATACATCCATGTCAATAGTATATCATCATCCACATATGAGTGTCTCTAATAATCACCATGCATTATATATAATCAGATTCAACAATAATCTAGGATCTGACATCTAACACCATACTAAATCAAACTATTAAAATATCTATCATAGTCTATAGTATCATGATCAGTAATAAAAGGTGCCAAAGGAAAGTGGGCACTACATCCCCCTCCCCTTAGACTCGACTTCCTCCTGGAAGTCATAAGGAAAGAGAGATAGGAATAATTGTAACAGAAAAAGGATCACTCCCATTATGAGATTATTTGCTTTAGCAAGTGTGGGTCTACAAAACTCAAGTTTGGTCCAATATAATTTAACAAGAAGAAGGGAGATTTCAAGGGGTGAATTCTAAACTTTCAGCATGCAAGGCTATGAACATAAGAATCTAAGGAGTAACTTTACAATATAAAATAAGATATAACACATAACAATATAACAAGAAGAGTCCCAAAAGATCATCAAGAGTAACCACCAAGTAAGGGAATTACAGGGAAAATTTCCATAACTTGAGATGACCACATAGTTTCCCACTGATACACATACCACATTAACCAAAATTGAGGTTTCCACTAGGGTTAAATTATGCTTTCATAGTTTGTTGTTTAGACAAGGCTAGCAAAAATCAACCATGGCCAAGATTGCACCAGGAAAAATCCTACTCAAGGTCCACAATTTGAGGATCACAAAGGATGAGGTGGATCAACAAGGACACCTAAATCAACAAACATTTATAATCAAGGAACTAATCAAGGAAAGCACTTCTATAACTCGAGAGGGTACAATTAAATTTTCATGGTGATACTAAGCAAATTCAAGACCACAAGGTTTCCTACAGTTTGATTTTTTTGCACTTTAGTTTTAAGAATCGAACACACCATGCCAACCAAATCTAAAGAAGTCAACCATATAGAAAAAGATATATATACATACATACATACATATATATATATATCTCCCCTAGTGACTAACATATCAATTCAAGCACCATACATTAAAGCACAATGGGGATTATCTATCTTATTTCCTACTCAAGCTCGGAATAGCCATAAAGAGAGCACAAGGAACACCAAGGACCATTCAAGGTTGCTAGGGAGAAGAGCAAGTAACATGGGGTCCAATCAAATCCAAGGGTGAATAACATCATCTTGCACTTTCCATCCTAATGGGAAGAAGGGATTCAACAACAAGGTGACTCAAGAGAATATGAAGAAAAGAAGACTTCCCAAAGTTATCTTATATCCTTAACATATGTTTCCTTAAAATTATTGTTATCCAATTTTGCACACGTGGCAAGATTGGACAATGGGGTCCTATCACGTTCAAAATGAAATAATAGTCCCAGGAACCCACCTCCGGTCATTATCGAGATACAATAATTAAAAATAATTCTTAAATTACATATGAGAGATCACCTAGCATCGAAAGGCACCCAGTTGATCTCAACTCAGTGAAGAGTTCGGGGTCGAGTTGATAGGGAGCTCGGTGTCAAATCTAAAGAGGTCGATATGATGTTGCTCACAATGAGACCAATGGAGCTTAGGCTTGGGCTAATAAACCACCATGCATAGAGTTGGATAAAATGTGAGAAATGAGATGAAAATGGAGGTAACACGCCTACTTCACTAGCTTGTAGCTTCATCTATAACCACCATATCAAACCCATGGGCTAGGTGCTAGAATAACTTCCGACCACTACTAGAAACAGTAGTGAACACAATCTCAGCCTCATTTGCAAAACTTGCCTCAAGATTTGATCGAGCTTCTTCCATGGAAGTGACTTTCCAAAATGAAAAGGTGAGACAACTCAACTAAAACTTTATCTCGTTCTTCTACTACAACTGCAAGATATTACAACAACCGATCACGATGTGGTCACATACAACAGTAACATTAGGATCAACACCAATGGTTCCTTGAGATCACCTACTTGGCCAAATTGCCGCAATCAACTCTCTCTCGGAGGTCATTGGTTTTCGAGGTAAGTTTACTTCATGGGATGAAAGAAGAGCCCATCTGGCTCGACTCGGCAGGAGGGAAAAATCATGGTGATCCTGCGTGCTGGTGGGAATGGTGGAGAAACTTTCCCCTCTTGCCAAGTGGGGATGTTAGCATGGTATGCCGCGATGGCAAGATACTCTGCGGGTTCCCAAGGCCGCATTGCCAAGTGAGAGTTTTGGGGTCGATGAGCTATGACAAGCCCAACGTAGTCAGAAGAGATATATAAATCCCACGCTAAGGCATGAATAGGGGAACTCAGGGAATACATTCCCAAGTGGAAATATTGGGTTGGTAAACCATGGTGATACTTCCAAGCGTGGGAGAAATTAGATCAAATTGCCAAGTGGAGATCATACGATGGCGATCTGTCATGAGAATTCCACGTAGCTTGGAGTGGTCTGAGTCATTGTGCGAGTCACCAGGAGGATTAATAAGATAGTTGTGAATTGGAGTGGGTCATGGGGAAAACAATGCGACGTGATACCAATTTCAGCGGAGGCTACAGGCCAAGATAGAGTTTCGCTCACCGCATTATGCAGATGTTTGTTAAATGATACCGAGTAACATGGTGAGTGGGGGTCAGCGCTTGTAGTTTGAATGCATGGGAAAAGGAGAACATTTCAGAATTTAGCCTAAAGAATCACTCAGTTCACCACTATGAGGAATGAAAGTGGCTTCATATCTCATCATAGGACCCAACCAAGTCGATGCGTTAATGGCTCAGTCGTGGCTCATGTGCGAAGAGTTTGATGAAAAGGCGATGCTGAAAACTCATCCAGATGGAAGGGATAGGTGACAAGCTCCCACGCACCAGGTAGTAGACATGTTGCAGTATAGTAGAAGCCTTTTTGAATGCTTCCAATGAGTAGGTTGTCCAACTATGTTGTTATCTGTTCAATATCGAATGCATCCTCAAATTCAGGATTTTCCTTCAAGATATTTTTATCAAAATCGATTAAGTGATAGTGAGAGTGTTACCAAGAGACCTGATGAAATTTATTACAGAGATTCTCTATCAAGACCTTACTAGTTTTACGATGTAACTCATGGAAGTGAATCTCATAGAGGTGGATCTGTTTCATATCAGAATATTCATGAAGCACAATTTGCTTTGCAATTATATGAGCATCTTCAATGAGTCACTAGGTCATCAGGCATAAAGGTTTCTATTGGAATTATCACACCTTACAAGCTACAACTGAAATGTTTACACCAAGAGAATGATGTCTCCTCATGCTGAGTGGAAAAGTGGAAATCAGTGGCCATCTATCCAAAATGAAATATGGCCAAATAATGCCAAAACCCCGCACTCCAATCCTAGACATGGAAAATAAGGTGATCATTTCCAAGGGAAATGACACGATGTTAAGCCATCGAAAAAATTTGAGCCTGGGAGAAGATTGAGTCTACTACCAAAAAATTAGGAGCATGATGATGGTAAACCAAGCAGGTAATCCTATGCATGGGAAATATTTCACTATATTTCCAAGGTCGGAAATTTGATGATGGCAGGCCAAGTTGGTCTTTCTACATATGGGATAAATTCATCCCATTTCCACGGCGGAAACTTTGCAATGACAAGCCATCGCGAGGTTTCCACATAGAGAAGAATTTGAGCTTATTTCCGAATACGGGTGAGTCACAGGAGATTCAAACCACGTTAGAGTGATCTACAATAATGTTCTCACGTAAAGGCGGAGTTATCGGTTAAACCATCCTATGCATGCGTAACTCCTCATCAAGTGCAATTTCAGTCAATGATGGATTTAATAGGAAAATCATCAGAAGACTCGTCGAGGAGTTGAGCCCTAAATGCAATGTAAGATCATTTATGAGGTGAATAATCCCCATAACATAAAATCGGTTGGCAAGTTGATCGTATCATGGTGATTTTGAATGATGTCAGTGATAAGTCAGCGAAAGTGGATCTTGTTGCAATGAATTAAAAGGAATATTTCAAGAATGATTCATAGTAACTAATAAATTCGGTTGAGTCCAAAGACGAGGAGCTCATGCGTAGTAGTAGATCCTTCATCAATTTAATGAACCATTTTTTAGGCCGAACAAAGGTGTAGCTTGCTTGGCAAGAAATATCGGCAGAGGTCAATGGATTAATGATGGAGCAAAGTAAGGAAGGCTCAAGTATCACAGGAGTGAGTCGAGGTTAATTCTGTAGGAGTGCCTGCAGTTTTGGTCAAACTCACCATGGAATTCCACCTCAAAATTATAAATGCACTTAAGGAGGCATGATGTATGGAAGCGGTGAGGTGGGCTCTGCATAAGCCCTATATGTCATTCACATCATAGAATGAATTCAGGAACTCAGCTCATTGAATGAGCTCAATTAGAAATCTATGAATGTTATGGATTGAATGTAAGCTCACACAATAAGCTCGGAAGACATGGAGGGGGTGACCCAAGCATTAGCTAACTGAGCTTTCCAATCATCTCGATGTGTGGGGTCTTATCATATGAAATGTGGGGCTCGTAGCGATGAGGAGCTCGATCATGGATTGTAATTTCTGAGCTTGCAGAATGGGAAGACATATTTTCCAAACCGATGAATGGTGTTTCAGGTAGAGAGCTCATGGAGCATGGCATGGATCGAGCCAAACCGGTGGAGGAAACTCCTTCGAGATCAACATGTTGAGAGATCAGGCTAATGAGATAGGCTAAGTCAACATTTATGCATAGCTCGGCCAAGTCGATAGATGGAACTTTGTTCTATAGAGCTCACTCAGGAAATATTTAATGCAACACAAATTCGTGAGAAGGTTAAGGAGCTCGGTTCATTGATATCGGGTTCACGGATGCATGGGTGGAATCTCATTATAAACACATGGCCACACATTAATCTAAGTTGATGGCATATTTCCAAGGTGGTCATCATGTGGAGCTCATTTAAGAAGACGAAGGAGAGTTTGCAAGTTTCTGGCTGAGCTTGGCATGGGCATTGAAAGTGATTCAGATTGTTGACGATTCGATGGAATTATCGAACATAGCGAGCCACTTAGGAAAAATAGTGTGAGTTGGAAGCAGCCTGTCACGCATGAAAGTCAGATAGGCTACTCAGTCAAAGTTGAATGAAGATAGAAAAAAAACACGAGCTCAGCCAAGGAAGTGATTCATCGCATACATGAAGGCATGCAAGATGTCGAGATGAGTTTGGTAAAATGCAGAAGGATGTATTAGGTTCTTTGAGATAGATAAATGCAAAACCATGTCAATGTGAGCCTACAGGTGGGTAGGCCGCGTTTGCCATAGCTCTCAGTTTTGCACTCTAACGAGAAAATACACAAGTGTCTCAATGAAGAACGAACACACATGATAGACAGAGTACTTAGAAGCACTCATGGGAAGATGTCTTGGCCATTGAAAGATCATCTCAGGCTCATGTGGAAAGATAGCTTTTCAATTTGATCACAGACAATGGAGTATCGAGCCACCTGAGCTAATGCAGAGGACTCGGGTCAATGTCAAGCTTGCAGGAGCTCGGTGAGAAGAGGAAGAATCTCATTTGTTGATACATCGTGACGAGCCGACATAGTGGTAAGGAGAGATCGTGGTGAAATTGCACATTGTAGCTCAATCACTGTATTGGAGGGCAAGGTCGATAAAAGACATATCACCCAAGTCGGTGAGTTGGCTTGGCAAGCCAACCACCGAGTTGGTTCATGTTTGCAAATTAACCCTCTTCGAGGCAAACCAATCTAAAAGGGGCCCACCATTAATTTTTATTAAATTAATATTTTTATTTAAATATTTTAATAATAATATTTATTATTATTATTTAAATATTATTTTAATTAATTGAGAAGACTAGGTCATCAGCCAATTAATGACCCATGATGGAACCTTCTCAGGTGGTTCAACTAATTGTAATAAATACATCACGGGCCTTCAATTCAGGAATGTAATTATGACCTTTCCTCTTCTTTCTCACATATTCTTCTATAAATGTAAGTTGGAAGCTCATTTCAAAGGGTTCCAACAGTTTAGACAAGTTGGACAGTTAGATATCATAGGCGAGTGTATGCTTTTCAATAGTCCTTTCTCTTCTCGCAAAGTTGTTCTTGTGTGTTGAGAGAACTTTCAAGCCTCCTCTTCAAGACTGTAATGGCAACTATTTCCTCTTCGAATGTATGATGCATTGTGTATGTTATTAAATCAATAAAAGTGTGTGTTTTGTGACTAATCTCGGTCCTTTCATCCTTATATGTTTCTTTGTGCCTTTCTCATACTTGCAAGTACATTGTGTAATTTTAAGTTTCTATTGCGTATGTTCTTGGAGTTTTGTGCTTATCGAGTGGTGGATTATTGCATGTAATTGAGTTGTGGTGTCTATTCACCCTTCTTGAGTTCATCCTTCTTCATTGGGAAATTGGTATATTTCTCGGTCTGATAAAGTTTAACAAAGGGAATGCATGTCTCTTAGTTTGTGGTATCATGTACCCTCTCTAAGTTGTAGTAGGTGAGGTTGACCTATGGTGCACACACCCTCTTCAAATTAACCCTTCTTGAGTCTAGAAATACCCTTTATTTGGTGCATCACCATCCCTAGTATAATTTCATTTATGTAAATCTCTTTCCCTAAAACCCCATGAAGATGTTAGCATAGGATTAGATAATCATTTTTGTTACACTAGGAGTAGTACAACACTTAGTTTAGGAAGAGGAAGTCGGCCTTCTTTGGAGGTTCACTTTGAGCCCAAGTCCCACAACTTGAGAGGTGATCCCATGTGTCCCAATCACACCGAATGTCCTATTCACATCCTGGCCATTCGGAGGGTGTAGTGATTTGGCGACAACAGTTTTTGGCATGCCCGGTGGGATAGAGTTGGTACTTCTCTTCTCACTTACACAAGTCAAAGTACCTGGTGACTCTATATCTCTAGATTCCAAATCTCAGTGTGGTAACTTATGTGAAGAATTTAGACAAGAGCTTCTTCAAAGAAAGGAAATTATCAGCATATCGAACTTTCCTTGTCTCCTCTAAAGAGAAGAAGAAGAGGCATTTCCACATCCCCAGTTGCAGATTTATCTAGTAGGGGTCATTCGAATCCTCCTTATGGAAGATTTCCTCCACCAGAACAATCAAATTTTCGTTGCTATGGCAAGGAACCAAGTTTTTCCTACTTTCAATGTAAGTAATCCTCTTATGTTGGCTCAACGTGACCCGATACCTATCGTGGCACTCAAAAGTTTACCCTTCTACATGGGTGAAACTCACGTTACTCCAGTGGAGCATATCTTTGATGTATCCAAAGCATCTGCGCATTACATAATATCACCGAAGACAACATTGTAGTTATACTTCTTGCTACCTCTTTTAAGGGAAAAGCACTTCAATGGTTTTGCGGGTTAGGTGTTAGCACTATAACCACTTGGGACGAGTTGGGAGAAAAGATATGTAAACAGTTCGAAGACAAAAGTGATCACCTATCACTTTTAGAACAACTCACTACCATAAAGAGAGCTTCAGAAGAATATATGAGTGATTTCAACTTCCAATTCCACAGGACTTGGAATAGGATTCCATCGCTTGTAAAGCCTTCTCGCACATAATGCATTCTTGTACTATTTACAAGCCTTGAATATCAATGTAGTAAAGTTATGATCCATCCATGGGAGGGACTACACTTCCGATGCTTACGAAGTTGCCATAAGTGTAGAGAATTCTTTGATTCAGTTGGAAAGATAGCTCCACGACCACCAATGCCCTTTTCTCCGATCTTATGAATCATCACCTATCATTGCTCATATTCCAAAGAGACTCCAAGCAACCATCTCAATATTCCCTGCCTCTTCAAATGACCTATTTGAAGTCAATTCACTATTGCAAAATTTTTGAAATGAGCTCGTTGTACTCAAAAGGCAACAATAATACAATCGCCTCAGACAGCCACAAAATCAGCAAGATCAGTGCTAATTTTCCTCCTTTTAAGGAAACAATCAGCCTCAAAATCAAACTACAAGGCAAGTTGCAAATATCAGGCCCTTAAAATTTCGGAACCCTCTTACATGCCTAGCTCATCTAGAGCTATAAGTACTGCTCAAAATAATCTAGTTCAAGACTACGAATGGTGTTATCCTTGCTCTCAACCCCACGGTCAAAATATTTTTCTAATGGGGTTCTTATCCAAGCCCTTATGGTTCAAAGTGTATCTACCACTTCAAAGTTAACAAACAATTCATCTACCCAAGAAGTGGCGAGATCAACCGCAAGCATCAAGAATCAGCGCTTGCTAAACTAGAAAGCGAGTAATATTTTTGTGGGTTGAATACATATTCTTCACCCGAGTGGCAAAGCAAACACTTGTTCCAAAAAGAGAGCAATGGAGCCACAACCTCTCAAAGTTGATCTAGCACCCACTTCTCAACCTAGGTTATAAATGGAAGTTGATAAAAATGCGGGAAAGAAATCACTGTAAACACCGGCTAGCCTACAGCCGAGGAAAGATGGTTCTCCAGGGCATCACGGTACCCAACAAAATTTTTCCAAAGGAGGACCCCAATGCCCAAAAATGTTTCTTCAAATTTGGAGTGATTCCTTCAAAGCATAGTAGAAAAAATGAAGAAAACCAACCGAGCATTACCATGTGGGACGTGCTTCGATCCCTTCTCAAAGAA
Source organism: Taxus wallichiana var. yunnanensis (assembly GCA_018340775.1). Taxonomy (NCBI): domain Eukaryota; kingdom Viridiplantae; phylum Streptophyta; class Pinopsida; order Cupressales; family Taxaceae; genus Taxus; species Taxus wallichiana. The sequence continues at coordinate 17,648,879 of CM031233.1, forward strand.
ACCTATCGAGAAGTGTTGAATAGTTTTGCTATAACCAGTAGATCACCAAGCCATGGAGTGAAAGCTGCTACAAGTTTGTGTCAATGAAAGGGAAAATCATTCCTATGGTGAAAAAACCACTTCCATTCTACATTTCCTTGATCATTGGCAACCACCTGGTACATAATTGCATGATCGATTCTGGTGCCAGTAGCTCTGTCATGCCTAAACAAATTACAGATGTACTAGGCATACAATATGTGCCAGTTGCAAGAGGGGTTGTTCAGCTAGATGGCATAGCTGTTAAGACTGTTGGGGTTATCAAAGGACTTCAACTTACCATTCATGCATGCCCAAGTTTGTCATTCACCCAAGACATATCGGTCATTGATCTCCCTCCCCTCTTTGCCATCTACCTATCATGGGATTTCACCACCAAGATGGGTGGTTACCTATTGGCCGATTGGTCACATATGATTCTCAGGACTCGATATGGAACCAAAGTAACTATAAGGGTAGAACCAATCTGCCATAATCATGTAGAACCCTACACTGCTAGTCCCATAAATGGAAATTACACCATCGGTGATCCAGAAGAGGAAGATGTCGATCATGAACCAACCACCCTTGTTGAAGAAGTCCCTAATACTTTCGTTGGATGAAGTAAGTAGAGATTATCGGTATGATCCCTAAACCGATGTATGGCAGAAGAAGAAGTTGGTTTACTGGTCTTAGAAGAAACAAGATTAGGTACTTACTGTATCCATGAAGAAGATACGATCATACCACAACTTGTCAAAACACCAAGTGATTCTAAAGGACTATGGCAATTGTTCTTCAATGGCTCAAGAAGTAAGAATGGATCTAGTGCTGGTGTTATGTTAATTTCTCCAGAGGGAGATAAGTAATTCTCATCTTTCCGGTTGCAATTCAGTTGCACTAACAATGTTGCTGAATATGAGGCTCTTGTGCAAGGAATTCAGCTAGCCCAAAGGAAGAGAATCAAGGCCCTAACTATTTTTGGAGACAGTGAGTTAGTTGTTCATCAAGTTTCAGCACGTAGTGCATCCAAAAATGATCTTTTAAGATCATACAAGAACTGAGTCTGGGACCTGATTGAAGATTTCAAAGCTTTTGGAATCCATGTAGTTCCTAGAGGTCAAAATCAAGATGTAGATAGGCTTGCTACAATTGGTTTACAATACAACATACCAGTTGATATCATGAAAGAAGGGCAGCAATTTTTTAAAATGGTGGTTTGACGCAGTACCCGATAATGTGAGTAGTTGGCAAGTGTTCGATAATGACAACCAAATTTTCCTTTTCCTACAAGAAGAGGTGGAGTTTGCTACAAAAATAAAGATAAGTTGCAGGAGTCATATGGTGAGAAAATTATCCAATTGAAAAGCAATAAGTTACCAAAAGTTTTAGTCACTTTGGAATCCATTTTCACTTCAGATGACCAAGCCAAAAGACAAAGCCCTAACATGGTGGTTAAAGAATAATATTTTGAGGAAGTCTAAGTATCAAATACAAAGTTTCTTAAGATCGGAAAAGTGTGTACTTCTGAGGAGAAAGAAGCTTTCATCAAACTTTGTCAAGAGTATCATGACATATTTTCATGGAGCTATAAAGATCTGCGTGGTTTTGATCCAGGTCTAGCACAACATACCATCGAATTGGATCCTAATGCTAAGCTAGTTCATCAGAAATAGAGACCAATTAATCCCAAAATTGAGCCACTAATGAGAAAGGAGCTAACCAAGCTCATCGAGGCTTGTATAATTTTTCCCATCAAGCATTCCTCATGGGTAGCCAATTTGGTGCCCATGAGGAAGAAGAACGGAGAGATCCGGTTATGCGTAGATTTCAGGGATTTGAATCGAGTGTCATTAAAATACCATTATCCTCTTCCATCGATGGAGAAGATCCTTCAAATAGTGGCAGGAGCTCAAATATTTTCTTTTCTCGATGGATATTTAGGTTACAATCAAATCCTAGTCCAAGAATCGACCAATTCAAAATGGCTTTCACTACCAAGTGGGGCACGTATGCCTACAATAAAATGCCATTCAGATTATCCAATGCCAGGGCTACTTTCCAAAGAGCCATGGACATGGCATTTAAGGGACTAATCAATGATATTATTTTGGTTTACCTTGATGATATAATCAGTATACTCTAAACATGCAGAAGATCACATCACGCATCTAAGGAAAGTTTTCCAAAGGTGTAGGGAATTTCAGGTTTCACTTAACCCCAAGAAATGTATTTTTGTAGTGCGAGGGAAAGTTATTGGGGCCTGTTGTTTCAGTGGAAGGATTATCAATCGATCCAGCTAGGATTCATTTGATTATGTCCTTATCTCTCCCAAGTCACAGGAAGGGCCTCCAGAGTTTGCTGAGAACCATAAATTTTGTGTGGAGATTCATCCCTTATTTCGTAACATTGGCTAAACCATGACATCCATGCTGAATAAAAACATTCCATTCTCATGGACAAAGGAAGGACAAGAAAGCTTCAAGCCATCAAAACAGCCATTTCTCAAGCTCCCATGCTTGGTGACCCCTGTGTTTGACAAATATTTTATCCTTTATGCTTTCGCAGGTCAAGAGAGCATTTCAGGGATCCTCACCCAACAAAACAACAACTTGATGGAGCAACCAATTGCTTTCTTTAGTCAATCCCTCAAATACTACGAGTTCAAATACTCATTCATTGAAAAGCAATTCTTTGCGGTTATTCAAGCTTTGAAGAAATTCAAGCACATGTTGTCTAACAACAAGATTCATCTGATGGTGTCTCATCCAAGTGTCAAGGAGTTTTTATTGAACAAAGAAATGAACGAAAAGCATGCTAGATGGATCACAAAGGTAATGGAGTATGACATGCACATCAAAGTCACTAAACTTGTTAGAGGTAAGGGTTTATGTCGAAACTTTGTGCGGATATGGAATCAAAAGGTAATGAGGATGTGACACTCCTAAATACCGATGAGGATGTTGATCAAGTCGATGGTTATCCAAAATGAATAATTTCATCTTCTCAGAGCATACCCGACAAACATGAATCAAAACCAAAGATGAACTTTCCCTCTTCAATCTATCCCATATGTTTTGGTAGATAATATTCTCTTTCAAAAAGATTTGAATGACGTTCTCCTTCGGTGTGTAGGACCGGAGCGGGTAAGTAGGATACTAGAAGAGTTTCATAATGGCCTATCCGGAGGACATTATTCTGTATGAACAATAGCTACCAAGATCATGTGAGCCGGCTACTATTGGCCGATTTATTCAAGGATACCCATCTCTAGGTAAGGAAATGTAAGGAATGTGCCTTTTTCACAAAGGTGTAAGAAGCGCAGCTCTTCCACTACATCTAGTTCAAGTGGATTAACTCTTTGTTCAATGGGGTTGGACTTCATTGGAATGATTAATCCTCTATCCATTGATGGACATAAGTGGGTCCTTACCACAATAGACTATTTTACTTGATGGACAGAGGTGGTAGCATTAAAAGAGAGCAATCAAAAGGTAGTTTTGGATTTTTGGAGGGTATAATGACGAGGCTCGGTTCCGTTTACAAGCATTTCGAGACAACGTGCTATCTTTTCTTGGTATGAAATTGAGTGAATGGGTTGTTAAAAATGGGGTATACCTCAAAACTTCATCCAATTACTATCCACAAGGAAACGGATTGGCTGAGTCTAGCAACAAAAACCTTATAAGCATTATTAAGTGTACAATGGAGACTAACAAGAGGACTTGGCATACACAAACTTAAGACCGCCTTATGGGCGAGATAGGATCACACCTAAAAGGGCCATCGAAATTACCTTTCATTCTTGTATATGGAAGAGAGGCAAAACTCCTGTTCTACTGAGTTACCTTCTTTGGAGTTAGCTCATCAACTTGAAGTTATAGAGAGTGATCCTTTGACAATGAAGGTTTTCGAACTCATGGAGTTAGAGGAAGTATGAGACAAGGCTATGAAAACTTTAGAGTAGCATCAGGCTCAAGTTAAGAAATATTTTGACAAGAAGGTGTCCGACAGTGTTTTCAAGAGGGAGATTTAGTTCTCAAATGGGATGAAGACAGGGCCAAACTAGGTAGGCATGCCAAGTTTGACGCTCTCTGGAGTGGGCCATACATCATCACAAGTTGCAAAGATTCAAATTCATTTATTCTATCTAGGCTCAATGGAGAAGAACTACCCATTCATGTGAATGGGATACATCTCAAAGCTTGTTTTTGAGAAGCGCCCACCTGTGATGCAGATTAAATTAGGTGTTTTCCTCCAAGTTCTTATGCACATTGTTGTGTGTTGTTTTTTTCTTTCCTTGTTGTTGTGTTTTGTGTTGTTCTGCACATTGTTTCATCATGGAAGGTGTCAAGGAGAAGAAAGTTTCAAGGTTTCCATAAGATTTTCAAAATCTACTTCATTCAAATTTTTGTAGTGTTCCATGGATGTCAAACATTCAATAGATTCAATATACTTCATGCTTAGCATTTCAGGAGGTCAGGGATATCGACAATGCTCAAGGAGATTTTGAGATGTGTCAAAGAAAATAATACTACTTTCTGTGGATTCCAATACAAACTCTATGCCCAATGGATGACTTAATGCTACTGGAATCATGCTTAGAAGGCAATCATCCCTAAGAGGTTGCCAAAAATGTTATCCAATTTTACACACATGGAAAAATTGGAAAACGGGGCCTTATTATGATCAAATCATGACTTTGGTCCCAGGGACCCACTTCTGGTCATCAGGTGAGATCACTCATTTTTTTTGGTATGTGAGCCATCAAGGAGTTCGATAAGCTTATCTCGCTTGGTCGAGCTAAACAATGTCAAATCGGGAATAAAGAGACAAGTCATCGGAGGAGCTCGTGCCTTGTCCTAACTCGGTCATAACTCAGATCACAAGCCTTAGACGAGTTCATGAGTAGGAAATGTAAGCTCAGTAACTAAGTTTGGCTTGTCGTAAAGGAATCTCGATAGGAGTGGAGGATGTTTTGATGGTTGGCTCATTGAGGTAGAGAAATGATGAGCTCAACTCGGTTTAATTCAACATGGAGAGATCGATGCTTCCTCATTGGAATATGAACTCAGATTTAATGACTTGACAGAGACAATAACATAAATGACCAAGCCCGATCTTGATAAGATAACCCGCAAAGAGAAATCATGGCGAGTTCGCGGTGAGTCATAGTTAAAGGAACAAGTCAATCACCATACATAGAGGTCGAGTTGTATCGAGTCGAGCTGACAATTAGAACGGTGGAGAAACTTTCCCCTCTTGCCAAGTGGGGATGTTAGCATGGTATGCCATGATGGCAAGATACTCTATGGGTTCCCAAGACCGCATTGCCAAGTGAGAGTTTTGGGGTCGATGAGCTATGACAAGCCCAATGTAGTCGGAAGAGATATATAAATCCCGCACTAAGGCATGAATAGGGGAACTCAGGGAATACATTCCCAAGTGGAAATATTGGGTTGGTAAACCATGGTGATACTTCCGAGCATGGGAGAAATTGGATCAAATTGCCAAGTGGAGATCATACGATGGCGATCCGTCATGAGAATTCTACGTAGCTTGGAGTGGTCCAAGTCATTGTGTGAGTCACCAGGAGAATTAAAGTGGCGGTTTGAATCGGATGACGATTAATCCTCCAAGTGATGATGGAGGCTATGTTGGTCATCAAAAGAAAACCTAATGAGAGCAATGGGGGACAAGAAATCCCTCCTCTTTGATGGGAGAGGTTCCCTTAATTAAAAGAAAAACTTATTTATAAATGTACAATGCATTACTTTGATGTGGAACTTGATATCATGAAAGCTTTGCAAAATGAAATAGATTATCAATCACAAAAGCATAGAAGAATGAAGACAAGGAAATGAGTAGAAAAGCATTCTCTGAATTATAGTTGATAAAATAATTCCTTATACGTGCTAGAATACAATGAATTGGAATTGGACCATTTGTATTTGAATTACTAAGATGTAATTTGGAGAGGGCCTTACAGCCCAAAAATAACATTTACAAGAATAAAAATCTTCTTGGTATTATGTAGACAAATGATCTCCTAATAGTTAATGAGATAGCTATGAAATAAAGGAATTAGATGAAAAAATAAAGAAGATCCTTTTTGTATTGACTCGTATTATTTCTTACACTTTCAGAAATAAGCCAAGTTCCCCCTCCTCAAAATGGCAAGGAGAGGCTATTATATAGTTTACAAATCAGTTACTCTTGGTAACTACTTCTTTTAATAATGTTTAGTTAAAGGGCTGCTTAACACAAAACCTCAACTAATTTACAATACATCCGAGAGAAGGAAAGGAAGAAAGGAGAAAAGTTAGGAGAAGAAGACAGGTGTTCATGATTGAGAGGGGCCCACTGATTTTAGGATCCAGTTGTCTAAATCTTTTCAATGCCTCTGCTATGTCTCTGCCACGTGGTACCGATGTATTGGCAGTGGACTAGGTCCAAAATCTGAGGCACTTCTCCATCTCTTTGTCGAATTCGACATGTGTATGATAATCTTTATTTGCTTCTTCAATAACAGATTGGAGAGAGTAGATCTCCGTCATCTTTACCTTGGAAATTGAATCCTCCTTGAACAAATTATCTTTGACAAAATATCTGAATTGAGCTTTGATTTCTTGCAAGGAGAGGGGTATACTAGAGCTCTCATCATGGAGGTGACAATGTATATCTTTGAAAGCAGATACCACCAAAGTCTTGAAGGCCTCACCCTTCGCCCACTATTCTTCAATTCTCCCAAAGCTTCTTCCAAAGCACCTTGATTTTCCATTCCACACTGTATACCCATGATTTTGACAAGTTATCTTTTGCATCATCGAATACTTTAATTTCCATTAAAATATTCTCATCGGTCGTCCCATGAGGCAAAGGTCTACTATACAGCTGCTCTAGAGTTTGAGCTCTTTATCTATATTTCCAATAGTGGAGGAGAGCTTCTGTTGCAGATTATTCACCTTCTCATTGAGTTTGAAGGCTTCACCAATGAAATTCAACCCTGCAATGAGCATGTCATCCACCATGGCCTCCATAGCCCTTCCATAGATAGAATATCTGTGTATATCTTTGATACTCCGGACTTCATCTTGGCTGAGGATTACAGGTGGTGGAAGAGTGGTCAGTGGGGTGGGGTCTAAAACTTTATCCTTGGACAACAGTGACTTGATGAAACCTGCAAGAACCTGAGCCTGCTCTTCTAGCTGCTCTATAGTTTGTTGCCCTTTTCAACTCTCCCAATGACCCTGGTGACTATTTCCTTGAAGATTGTGAATCTCACCTTTAGGGGTGGACTCTCCCATAGGGATCCTTGAGAGCTCAAGATCATATGCTTGCAAATCATGCTCTGGCTTGTCTACTTTGGGCTTGGCTATCTCTAGGAATTGTTGGCCCTAAGCATCAGATACTATTCTAGAGGTAGTCCTGGCCTTCTTGGCGGGAGTAGGAGGAGTAGTGCCTAATAAGGCTGCCACAGCATCAAAATTGGGTCCTGAGATTCGGGAGGAAGACTTTCTCTTCCTACTATCAACAAAAGGCTGCACCCATGCAAAAGAGGAGGAGGAAGAAGAAGGTGGGGCAAGAGGACCAAGAGAAAGAGAACTCATGGCACTCAAAGTGTGTACTACTATTGTTGCTTCTAGTTGGGATATGAGTGGGATGCTCGGGGCTTCTGGTACAGAAGATTCAATGGCACTTGGAAGCTCAGTGCTTTGGACTTCTTTGTCTTTATCCATTGGGGCTTCTGGAGCACTTATGGAGGTTGGCACCTCACTCTCTTCGCTTTCACTGAGAACAATAATGTTCTCTGGGCCTGATGGCAATTCCGAATGCTTCATCATAGGATCTTCTTCAACAGCTCCTTTTTGACCTCCTTGATTTTCTTCTGATATACTTGAGTGGATGAGGAAGGAGTGGAGGATGTAGGACCTTTAGTTGATGAGGCAGGAGGAGTCTGCATAGGTGCTTCCGAACTAGGTGTCAATGCCTCCTTCCTTGGTGTTGAAGTATCCTTGGAGGAGGACTCTCCTGAATGCCTTCTAAGTTCACGGACTCTCCTATCAAACCAGATTTTGGTTCTTACTAGGATAGGGGCTAAGATTTCAGCCAGATCATCCTTTTCTTTTTGAACCAATCCAAATCTTCCAAGGGAGTGTGCTTGATCAAGGTGTCATATTCATATGAGAACAGGTCGGAATTATCATCCTGCAACCCTTCCAGAACTTGATACAAGTTAAGCTCTTGAATTAGTTGGAGAGAAAACCTGCCATAATGCCACCTTCTTGCCTCAAGATCATCAACACAGTCAGCCCAATAGTCTTGATGTCTTCCCTATGGTAGTAATTGATCTTGATGTTCTGTTCAATAAATTTCTTCAAATCAAAACAAGTTCTGGCCTGAAGAAATGGATAGTGATGGGAGCAAGAGGATATTTCTATGTATTTTGCATCTAGAGCCGTCTTGCAGTGTAATTTCCCAAAGATATGGGGAAGTTCGGAGACAGTAATTTTCTTGTCCCTGCGGGGTTCTGTGTAGCTTGTCCATTCAGCATACATATCTTGATCAAGGCCATTTTATCGTTGCAGAACATAGGAAGCTTGAGAGGAGTGCTCTCATAACCTGCAAGCCTTATATAGGAGAATTTTCTAAACTGGATGAAGTAGGCACCGTAGTGCGATATTAGGTTCATAGCTTCATCAGAAAATATCCTCGCCATGTTGCTCTCTAGAAGCCTGACAATGTACATGGTGAAAGCATCATTCACCCTCCTGAAGTTGCGATTGCTAGTGTCTAAGGTGAATTGAGGGCAATAGGCATATACAGGGTCACCCTTATGAGCATCAATGTATGTGAATCCAAACCATTACCTTGATGCTGCTAGGGTATACATTAGGTATGAAGTCATGTAGAACTTCTTGGTTTGTTGTACACTGCATACTACTCTCGCTAAGTTCATACCGATGATTTCTACCAGTTGATATTCTAAGTTCCTTCACACACTATATTGATAAGGGGCACATCCGAGAAATGGAACTCATTGGTGAGGGTAAGCCCATGACCCGAACTAGTAGCATTATAAAATCGACATCTCCTCATTGAAATCGGCACGAAACATAACCTTAGATAAACAGGATGCCCCCTTTTAGGGTTCTTAAGCTAATACTTCACCACCCGCACCTTGTATTTCTCATTGTCCTGATCGAAGAGGGCCTCTTCCTAGTTCTGAGAGATTACTATATAATTTTCCATCTCAGAATCCTTAGGGCGGTGCAATGGTGGCGAGATCAAGCTTGCGCAATGAGTTCCCCATGCACATTTGTTAGCTCACTCGAGTTAGGATTGAAATGAGCACCATAGGAGAGTACTTGTATCTCGCGCATTGTACCGAGATTGGGAAAGTAGCGGAAAATGCCAAGCCACTATCATGAATCATTTGTGTTATAGGAGAGGGGTTTGAGTCTGTCATCATCTCGTCCCAAAATCCCCAAAGTAAAGGTGGCGAACTTCACCTGCCCCGATATCGGGAATGGCAGATTTGAGCGGTGAAACTTGCTCCTAACCTTGAAATTTAATCTTCATGTTGATAGCGGCTTGAAAAACACAGTTACAGACTGAAACTCTCGATGGAATTGTAAAGGAATTGGGTATACGCATAGAAACTCGACTTGCGAGGGTATGAGCAATTGGTAGTAAGAAAGCAGTGTGCAAAATGCGTAGGGGGTAGTTCATTATATAGCCATTTAGGAGAGAGAAAGACAATAAATGTGCATTAAATACACATCTACCAACTTGAAAAGAAAGATATTTGGGAAGAGTGGGAAAAATTAGCCCGGATGGCATTTGGTTCATTTTTGACAATCGGGACACGAAAGTGCGATTCGGGCCGATGCAGACGGCACGCGGGGAAAAGATGCACAAATGCTTTCGGGACATGAGGGATGAAAGTACATGGAGTGCATGATTCGGCTGAATCGGGTGAAAGGCGAACATCGAGTCTGGGTGAACTTGGGACACTTGGGACAAAAATGTCCGATGGGCCCGAAAGAAATAGACTTCGGGTAAAACGGCCGATCGGCGAACAGGGAGCCCAAATGAACTTGGGACACTTGGGACAAAAATGTCCGACAGACCCACAAATCACACAGAATGACCCATAAACATAGATTTTTTCAAACTTTTCAACTTATCCCCTTACCAAAACAACAGAAAAGGCATTTAACTTAGAAATTTTCAATTCTAAACTTCTCAAAAGAGGGGGAATTTTGAGAGGACAACAAACTGGCTCCTCCTGGGATGACTTGGCTCAAGTCCAAAAGAATGAGACAAGGCAAGAATTTAGAAAATCTAGGGGAAGCAGACCAGTACCTTATCCATTGGGCTACGGAGTCAGAAGTAGATCAATACAAAAGACAACACACAAAAACAAGGAAAAGCAAGGGGAAAGACAAAACGCTATACAGAATATACAAAGGACTTCCCGATCACCTATGACTTAAACAATTTCAGGTACTGCCCACTATAAGGAAGTGGGAGGGAAGAACCATCCATATAATCAAGGTAAAAAGAATTCTCACCAGCAAAGTGCCTGATCTTGAAAGGTCCAAGCCAAAGAGAATCAAACTTGCCATGGCTACCACGAGGTTCATGCCTTTTATCCCACAACAAAACAATGTCTCCAACTTTGAAATCCCTGAACCTTGCCTTTTTATCAAATAAAGCCTTTACTTTCTATTGGTGAGTAGATATTCTATCAAAAACTTTCAACCTGTCTTCATTCAATTTGTAAAGGTACATGATCCTTTTATTCAAAGAATCATTGAAACTAGTGTCTTCAATGGATTTCATTAGATGCAAGGCTAGTAGTTCCACTTTATTCATGGCAATTGAGCTTCCACTCCATATACTACCGAAAAGGAGACATCCCAATGGCTCTCTTAGGTGTGATCCTATCTTCCCAAAGAGCATCATATAGTTTCTTGTGCGGTTCCTTTGGGACTCATTAACGATTTCCTTATTATAGCCACCAGATTTTGTTTGTTAATTCTCGCTTGTCCATTCCCTAAGGATAATAATATGAGGAGTGAGCTAGGGAGATGCCATATCCATAACAAAAATCCATCATCCCAGCTTGAACAAAAATTTGAAGCATTATTTGTCACTATCTTGTTTGGCACAACAAACCTCACCAAGATGTTCTCTTTGATAAAACCGCATACTACTACGAAGTAGCACTCTTTCTTGGAATGGATTCTACCCACTTAGTAAAATAATCTGTGGGGTTAATACATGGGTATGACCAGCACTAGAAGAGGGATTAAGTGTTCCAATGAAATCTAAACCCCATTTTTGAAAAGGATCTTCAATCACAACTAGTTTAAGGGGCAAGAGGCCAACTTGGGTCTACCCACGAAAGTCTGACAAGCTTCACATTTATCAACCCACTTTGATGCATCTCTGAACAAGGTAGGCCAGTAATATCCTGCACAAAGAATCTTATGAGTAGTGACAGTTGATGAGTAGTGCCCTCCACATGCTTGATTATGAAAAGCTGAAAATAGCTTCCTCTGTTGTTCCTTGTCCACACATTTTAGAAATCTTCCATCCAACCCTCGCTTAAACAAGGCATTTTCCCACAACACATATTGGGCTGATCTTAGCTTAACAACTCTCCTTTCTTTGGCAGTCAAATGAGAGGGACATTCTCCATATGTGAGAAAGTGTGCAATATCGGCATACCATTCATCAATTGAGCCAAGGAACAGAACGGTAGGAAGGTCAACTTTATCCTTGAATAACTCATGTCTAGCCCCCTCAGCGATGAGTTCACACAGGCCTTTTCCACGGACAAGCTTGGTTGGTCTGATGTCAATGTCATATTCTTGGACCTTGGCCACCCAGTTCCCTCTCTTAGATCCAAACTCCTGTTGTGTGAGAATGGACTTGATAGTTGTATCTGGTACAAACACTATGGAGTGAGAGTTAAGGATGTAAAAATGAAACTGCTTGACCACTTTAACCACTGCGAAAGCATGTTTCTCCATTATGGTGTATTTTAACTCATGATTTTTTAGAATGTAGCTCATAAATGCAATTGGGATTTCATGATCATTAGAATCTTCTTGAGTCAAAACAACATAAACTGTGGTGTTATCCGTGGCATAGCAATAGATAATAAAATCTTTGCGAAATCTGGACATGCTAAAACAGGAGTTTTAGCAATAGCCCTTTTAATACCTTCAAAGGATTCTTTCCCTTCAGGAGACCAACCAAATGTTTGTTTTCCTTCATCATTTGAGAGATATTCAAAGTTAGCTCTATGAAATCAGGAATGAATCTTCTCAGAAAGTTAATCTTACCAAAGAAAGAGTGCACTCCCTTCTTGCTGGTTGGAAGGGGAATTTGCTGGATAGCTTGAACTCACTCAGGATCAATTTTTATACCATCTTTGGAAACAACATGCCCCAATAATTTTCCCTCTGTGACACAAAAGACATATTTCTTAGGATTTAAAGAGATCCCATGTTCTCTACATTTCAAAAGAACTGTTTCTAGATGCTGAAAATGATCTGCCCTTGTTTTGGAAAATACAGTCAAGTCATCAAGGTATACGACAATACACTTTCCTTTCAAACTTCCAAAGGCCAAGTCCATAGCTCTTTGAAAAGTGGCACTAGAATTAATGAGCCCAAAAGGCATCCTTTTGTAGGCAAAGGTACCCCAAGGGGTAGTGAAGGCCATTTTGTGTTGATCTGCGGTATTAACTTCTACCTGATTATACCTTGAGAAGCCATCAAGCATAGACAACATTTCAGATCCCATCACAGCTTGCAAGACTTGATCCATCATGGGAAAAGGATAATTATCTTTTAAGGAAGCTTGATTCAGATTCCTGAAGTCAACACAGATACGAATCTCACCATTTTTCTTTCTAACAGGCACAATATTGGCAATCCATGTTGAATGGTGGATAGGAAAAATGATTTTGGCCTTTAATAACTTCTGTATTTCCTGAAAGATGGTGTCAGCTATCTTAGGATTGTATTGCCTCTGTTTCTATCTAAAAGGCTTAATCCCAAGTTTGAGAGGGATAAAATGTTGCATTTCTTTTGGTTGAAAAGCTTTTAAATCCTCATAGGAATAAGCAAGAACATCTTTATACTTCTTTAAAAGATTAACTACTTTCCTCTTTTCTTCTGGTGTGCAACATTTTCCAATGTTCACAAGTTTAGGGTCAGTGGAACTCCCAATATTAATTTTATCATATTCAGCTGATTGTTGAGGTCTAGTAGAAGCTTTAAACTTCACATACCTATCATGTTTGTCAAACAATTCTTCTAAACTCACCAATCCCTTTGGAATCTTGTTCCCTTTGAGTTTGATACATCCATCTTGATCTGCCTCTTCTTCTTTGACGGCTTCTTTGTTGAAGGGCACACTTTCACGAGGTAAATTGTCACTTCCTTCAAAGTACAACTGTTCAAAGTTATCCTTGAGTTCTAAGAAAGAAAGCAGATGTTGATCATCATTGAAAACTTGCCAGTTATTTGCATTATTAGGTACACTAGGCCTATGGATTATTTCAATGGTAAACTTATCTTGAGAGAAGTCAGGATGAGGTATCAACAATGACCCCGAGACTACTAGTGAATCAGCCCTGGTGTTCTACTCCCTAGGCACTGCTTTGATAGAGAAGGCGTCAAGAAATTCAATAGAGTCCCAAACCTGATTCCTATAATGTTTCAATCTTCTATTCTTTACCTGGAAAAGGTTTCTAACTTGCTTGACAATCAGCTCCGCATCTCCATGAGCTAGAAGATTCTTCACACCCTTTTCTTTTTCCACATGGAGCCCAAGAATGAGAGCTTCATACTCTGTTGTATTATTAGTATTTTCAAATTGTAACTTGAATGAGAAAGGATAGACCTTTCCCTCGGGAGACACCAATATTACACCAGCTCCAGAACAGGTGAGGAATAACTTCCATCAAAATCTAATATCCAAACACCATTAGGATCCTCGGGTGATCTTTTGGGGAGTTGGATTTCCTCTGAGACATAATCATATAGTTTCCATGCCCCATATCCTCATAAAGTATTTGTGCTTTGGGATCATCTATTTTTGTACAATATACTCAGATTGCTTCTCAGGCAACAACTTCTTCATTTTCCCATTAATGGTATGAGGGCATGTGACCAATCCATTTGAATTTCTCCACCCACATCCTTATAGAAGTTCCTACTTAGCAGCATCCCATATGAAGGAGGAATGTTTGCTACTAGGATAGTAGCCAAAACTTTCTTCTCAGGAAAAGTAGCAAAAGCTACTTGTGCGTCTTTAATTCTTCCGAACCAGGGGCACTTCTTTACTCTCCATGGAATAACAAGACCCGTAAGTGCGTGTGAGAGTTAGGCCTAAGGCATGGGCTACTTTGGTGGGCATTACATTGTCTGATGCCCCTGAGTCTATGACACAATTGCTGAGTCTATGGCCTGTTATAAGAAGTGTCACATAGAATGGTTTGATCTTGTCATTGGGTGAGGTAACAATGGCTACTAGATTGGGTTGTGATATAGAAGATGGAGTGGGTAAAATACCTTTAGTGGTAGTTTTGGAATGGGAATTGACAAAGTGGATCATTTTAGCAAAATCCTTGGGATGGGTTTGATAATACTCAGCCTCTAAGATTTGAACCTTGGTCTTTTTTAGGTGATCAATGATATCGAAAGACCCAGAAGTGGATGGGCTATCATCGCTTGGGACCTTAGGTTTATCATTTCTAGGAGTTGAAAAAAGAGTAGCTTTAGTAGTGGAATTGATGGGATTCACCTTTGATGTGGACATAATAGGGATAGGAGATCCTCTTTTTATGATTACAGGGATAGTCGTCGTTGCTCCTTAGATTTTTTGGTAGGCTACATCAATTTCTCCCTCCGATTTGTATCCGCTCCCAAGTCATGATAGCATATGATTCGCTATTCATGTCTGCTACTAATTCATCATAATCATTCTCTTCATCAACACCTTCAGTAGTGAAGAAATTTACTCGAGATCCCTCAAGTTCTTTTGTTTCTTCATCAACCTCTTCAATAAATTCTTCACAATCTTCACTAACTTCTTCATCCTCTGGCTCTTCAACTTCACAGGTTGCATTAACAGGACTTTAATAGGAGGTCCTTCAAGTGCTAGCCTTGTTTGAGAAGCAGGTAAATGATTTCTAGGCTGAAAATTCCTCCTTAGAATGTCTGCATAGGGGGCGTCTTTGAGGCACTTGTTTCTTAATGGCGATGAGATCATTTGCAAGTTTTTGTACTAACGGATCAGTATTAGGCCTAGGAGTGGAAGAGGAGGAAGAAGAAGACTTGGATCTAGAAGGGTCTCTCCTTAACTTTCCCGACATGATTAAATCATCTTCGACACTAACAACAAGAGTTTGATCCTCACCAATGTTGCAAGATTAGCTCTTCTCAATGCATAACTAACTTCAAGCAATTGGGCATTCAGGAAAAAGCATTTTTGAATTTGATCTACAGGTTGAGTGCCTGGTGGAATTTTATTAATCAACTTGTTGAATCGAGCCACAAATTCTCTCATGGGTTCTTGTGATTCTTTCTTTATTTGAGAAATTTGGGCTAGCAAAGCATGCACGTCTTCTGCTGGTTTGAAATGATTCTCAAACTTTTCCCTCATCGTGTTCCAGCTAGTGATAGCTCGGCTGGAAGGTGATAGAACCAATCAGCCACATTATCTTGTAAAGTCTCAACAAAAATCCTTACGGAGATGTCTTCATGTTCAACTCCCGAACTCCGCATGTAACTATGAAGGCCACAATATGTTCATCAGGATGTACCTTGCCATCACCTTTGAACTTGGGAAAGTTCTTCCGGTTACCTCTGGGTAACTCATGCAAAGGCTGAGGAAGGGCAAGAGGCCCAACACGATGGCCCCAAGGCAATGGTATCACCATTCTTGGAAAAATGTCTTGAAGGGGAACTGAAACACCAACAAGAATCAGAGCTCGGAGATTAGGACTGAGTTGCTCTGAAGGAATACCACCCGTAGGGGTTCTATTTTTGACAGGAGGAGTGCTTGTTGAATGAACTTTTCTATTTCTTCCTGCAGAAGGGAAAGGAAAACCCTGTTGTTCCAAAAGCTGAAACTGAGAATCTTCAATACCAAGGGCCCTTCTCCCTTGAGTAAAATGTGGAGTTGCCAGATCAAGAATGATCGATAAATGGTTAAGGAACTGGAAAACGCTTCCCCAGTGGAGTCGCCAAAAACTATTGGTCGTCAAAAGAAAACCTAATGAGAGCAACAGTCAGGGGACAAGAAGTCCCTCCTCTTTGATGGGAGAGGTTCCCTTATTTAAAAGCAAAACTTATTTACAAATGTACAACACATTACTTTGATGTGGAACTTGGATATCATGAAAGCTTTGTGAACTGAAATAGATTATCAATCACAAAAGCATAGAAGAATGAAGACAAGGAAATGAGTAGAAAAGCATTCTCCAGAATTATAGCTGACAAAATAATTCCTTATACATGCCAGAATACAATGAATTGGAATTGGACCATTTGTATTTGAATTACTAAGATGCAATTTGGAGGGAGGCACAGATTCAAAATAACATTTACAAGAATACAAAGCTTCTTGGTATTATGTAGACAAATGATCTCCTAATAGTTAACAGATAGCTGTGAAATAAAGGAATCAGATGAACAAAGAAAGAAGATCCTTTTGTATTGATTGCCGTATTATTTCTTACACTTTCAGAAATAAGCCAAGTTCCCCCTCCTCAAAATGGCAAGGAGAGGCTATTATATAGTTTACAAATCAGTTACTCTTGGTAACTACTTCTTTTAATAATGTTTAGTTAAAGGGCTTCTTAACGCAAAACCTCAACTAATTTACAATACATCCGAGAGAAGGAAAGGAAGAAAGGAGAAAAGTTAGGAGAAGAAGACAGGCATTCATGATTGAGAGGGGCCCACTGATTTTAGGATCCGCTATCTAAATCTTTTCAATGCCTCTACTATGTCTCTGCCACGTGGTACCGATGTATTGGCAATGCACTGGGTCCAAAATCTGAGGCACTTCTCCATCTCTTTGTCAAATTCGACATGTGTATGATAATATTTATTTTCTTCTTCAATAGCAGACTGGAGAGAGCAGATCTCCTTCATCTTTTCCTTGGAAATGGAATCCTCCTTGAACAAATTATCTTTGACAAAAGCTCTGAATTGAGCTTTGATTTCTTGCAAGGAGAGGGGTACACCAGAGGTCTCATCATGGAGGTGACAATGTATATCTTTGAAAGCAGATACCACCAAAGTCTTGAAGGCCTCACCCTTCTGCCAGCTATTCTTCAATTCTCCCAAAGCTTCTTCCAGCACCTTGATTTTCCATTCCACACTATATACCCATGATTTTGACAAGTTATCTTTTGCATCATCGAAGACTTTTCTTGCCATTAAAATATTCTCATCAGTCTTTCCCATGAGGTGAAGGTCTACTATACAGCTACTCCAGAGTTTGAGCTCTTTATCTATATTTCCAATAGTGGAGGAGAGCTTCTGTTGCAAATTATTCACCTTCTCATTGAGTTTGAGGGCTTAACCAATGAAATTCAACCCTGCAACGAGCATGTCATCCACCATGACCTCCATAGCCCTTTCATAGATAGAATATATTTGTATATATTTGATAATATGGACTTCATCTTGGCTGAGGATTACAGGTGGTGGAAGAGTGGTCAGTGGGGTGGGATCTAAAACTTTATCCTTGGCCAACAGTGACTTGATGAAACCTGCAAGAACCTGATCCTGCTCTTCTAGCTGCTCTATAGTTTGTTTCCCTTTTTCAACTCTCCCAATGACCCTGGTGACTGTTCCTAAAGATTGTGAATCTCACCTTCATGGGTGGACTCTCCCATAGGGATCCTCGAGAGCTCGAGATTAGATGCTTATAAATCATGCTCGGCTTGTCTACTTTGGGCTTTGCTATCTCCAAGAATTGCTGGCCCTAAGCATCAAATACTATTCTAGAGGTAGTCCTGACCTTCTTGGTGGGAGTAGGAGGTGTAGTGCCTAATAAGGCTGCCACAACATCAAAATTGGGTCCTGAGATTCAGGAGGAATATTTTCTCTTCCTACTATCAACAAAAGGCTGCACCCATGCAAAAGAGGATGAGGAAGAAGAAGGTGGGGCAAGAGGACCAAGAGAAAGAGAAATCATGGCACTCAAAGTGTGTACTACTGTTGCTTCTAGTTGGGATATGAGTAGGATGCTTGGGGCTTCAGTACAGAAGAGTCAATGGCACTTGGAAGCTCAGTGCTTTGGACTTCTTTGTCTTTATCCATTGGGGCTTCTGGAGCACTTATGGAGGCTGGCACCTCACTCTCTTCGCTTTCACTGAGAACAATAATGTTCTCTGGGCCTGATGGAAATTCCGAATGCTTCATCATAGGATCTTCTTCAACAGGATCCTTTTTGACCTCCTTGATCTTCTTTTGATATACTTGAGTGGATAAGGAAGGAGTGGAGGATGTAGGACCTTTAGTTGAGGTGGAAGGAGGAGTCTGCACAGGTGCTTCCAAACTAGGTGTCAATGCCTCCTTCCTTGGTGTTGAAGTATCCTTGGAGGAGGACTCTCCTGAATGCCTTCTAAGTTCATGGACTCTCCTATCAAACCAAATTTTGGTTCTTACTAGGACAGGGGCTAAGATTTCAGCCAGATCATCCTTTTCTTTCTTGAACCAATCCAAATCTTCCAAGGGAGTGTGTTTGATCATGGTGTCATACTCATATGAAAATAGGTCGGAATTATCATCCTGCAACCCTTCCAGAACTTGATACAAGTTAAGCTCTTGAATTAGTTGGAGAGAAAACCTGCCATAATGCCACCTTCTTGCCTCAAGATCATCAACACAGTCAGCCAATAGTCTTCAGTGTCTGCCCTATGGTAGTAATTGATCTTGATGTTCTGTTCAATAAATTTCTTCAAATCAAAACAAGTTCTTGGCCTGAAGAAATGGACAGTGATGGGAGCTAGGGCTCTTTCTATGTTTTGTGCATCTAGAGCCGTCTTGCAGGTGTAATTTCCCAAAGATATGGGGAAGTGCAGACAGCGTGAATTTTCTTGTCCCTGTAGGTTCTATGTAGCTTGTCCAGTTGCCTACATATCTTGATCAAGGCCATTTTATCATTGCAGAACATAGGAAGCTTGAGAGGAGTGCTCTCATAACCTACAAGCCTTATATAGGAGAATTTTCTAAACTGGATGAAGTAGGCACCGTAGTGCGATATTAGGTTCATAGCTTCATCAGAAAATCTCCTCGCCATGTTGCTCTCTAGAATCCTGACAATGTACATGGTGAAAGCATCATTCACCCTCTTGAAGTTGCGATTGCTAGTGTCCAAGGTGAATTGAGGGCAGTAGGCATATATAGGGTCACCCTTATGAGCATCAATGTATGTGAATCCAAACCATTGCCTTGATGCTGCTAGGGTATACATCAGGTATGAAGTCATGTAGAACTTCCTGGTTTGCTATACACTGGACAACTGCTCTGCTAAGTTCATGCTGATGATTTCTGCCCAGTTGATATTCTGAGTTCCTTCACACACCATGTTGATAAGGGGGCACATCTAGAAATGGAACTCGTTGGTAGAGGGTAAGCCCATGACCCAAGCTAGTAGGATTATAAAATCTGATAGCTCCTCATTGAATTTGGAATGAAACAAAACCTTAGATAGATGGGATGCCCCCTTTTAGGGTTCTTAAGCCAAGAATTCATCACCCACGCCTTGTATTTCTCACTGTCCTAATCAAAGAGGGCCTGTGCCTGGTTTTGAGAGATTACTATAGAATTTTCCATCTCAGGAATCCTTAGGGTAGTGCCAATGGCAGCAGCATCAAGCTTGGTAATGAGTTCCCCATGCACATTTGTTATCTCACTCGAGTCGGGATTGAAATGAGCACCGCAGGAGAGTACTATATTTGTGCATTGTACTAAGATTGGGAAACCAGTGGTGAATTCCAAGCCACTATCATGAATCATTTGTGCTATAGGAGAGGGGTTCAAGCCTGTCATCCTCGTCTAGAAATCCCCAAAGTCAAGGTGGTGAACTTCACTGTCCCCGATATCGGGAATGGTAGATTCGAGCGGTCAAACTTGCTCCTGACCTTGAAATTTAATCTTCATGTTGATAGCAGCTTGAAAAACATAGTTACAGATGAAACTCTCGATGGAATTGCAAAGTAATCGGGTATACACATAGAAACTCGACTTGTGATGGTATGAGCAATTGGTAGTAAGAAAGCAGTGTGTAAAAATGCGTAGGGGGTAGTTCATTATATAGCCGTTTAGGAGAGAGAAAGACAATAAATGTGCATTAAATACACATCTACCAACTTGAAAGAGGGGGAATTTTGAGAGGACAAAGCTACAGGATGAGATAGAGTTTTGCTCACGACATTATGTAGATGTTTGTTAAATGATACCGAGCAACATGACGAGTGGGGGTCAATGCTTATAGTTCGAATGCATGGAAAAAGGAGAACATTTCAGAATTTAGCCAAAAGAGTCACTCAGTTCACCACTATGAGGAATGAAAGTGGCTTCGTATCTTGTCGCAGAACCCAACCAAGTCGATGCGTTAATGGCTTAGTCATGGCTCATGTGCAAAGAATTTGATGGGAAAGCGATGCTAAAAACTCATCCAGATGGAAGGGATAGGTGACAAGCTCCCACGCACCAGGCAACAGGCATGTTGCAGTATAGTAGAATCCTTTTTGAGCACTTCTAGCAAGCAAGTTGTCTCAACTATGTTGTTATCTATTAAGATCGAATGCATCCTCAAATTCAGTGGATTTCCCTTTAAGATATTTTTATCAAAATCGATTAAGTGATAGTTGTCAAAATTTCACCCCCCTGGGTAATTTTGATAACATGCATCAGAATATTCAAGTCCTAGGAAAATTGATTGATTCGGGGCCAAAAATCATGTTGCTAGAGTCCCCTCAAATATTTTCGAAGTTCCCTGTCTGAGAGGAAAAGAGCAAGCTCTGAGAAAATGTGAAAAAAGGTTGCAGAAGGCAAATAAGTTGATCCAGGAAAAAGTGTAAAAATTGGCTAAGTCCTGCTCAAGGGAGCAACTAGGACATTTGGGACGCCAAAGCACAGATCGGCAGCCAAGTAAGCACAAATAGCCCGCAAAGCAACAGGGACATCTGGGACAAAAGTACGCGGCGGGCGCGAAATGCCGGTTCGACCGAGAAAAAATTGGCTAACTGCTGAGAGGGACGCAAATGGGACAATCGGGCCAAAAAGGCGCGAACCGGCCGAACCGGGTGAAAAAGGGCCGTGTTTCTTCCAAAACCAAATGGGACAACTCGGGCCAAAAGGCGCGAACCCACCGAATCACGAAATGAGTCCAGAGGGTCCAAAATCAAATGGGACATCTGGGACAAATGGACGCGAAATGCTCGAACCGGCCGAAATGAGCACAAAGGGCCCAAAATCAAATGGGACATCCAGACAAATGGAGGCGAAGTACGCGAAGGAGCCGAAGGGGCCGAGGACCAATGAGAAATCGCCACGTGCCACAAAGAGAAAAGTCAAAAAGTCAAGGGGCGAGTTTTCGAGCACCGATCCGAACCAATGGGATAGTGCCACGTGTCCCAGCTAGGGCCCACAAGGAAAATTCAAAAGACAGCCCGCCGAAAGGTAGAGGAGAGAGAATTGCGTGACCAATCAGAGCCTGCCACGTGTCGTCTAGGTGGCGAAGCGTGGGAAAATATTTCGAAATCTGTCTTGGTCTGTTTCGTGCCCTAAATCTTCAGATCGCCATATCTTTTGATCCAGAGCTCGGATTTCCACGTTCTTTATATCAACGGAAATCTGTTGAGATGCTCTACATGATTCTGGGATCAACCTCGAGTTTTGGTGCAGTCTGAAGAGAGAAAATCGAGAAACGGCTCTGGACGCTGCTATGTGCAATTTATGACATTTGGCCGCCAAATTAATGCAGAATGGGTCGCATTCTCCTCCAAATCGGTCAAAGATGGCAGGGTATGGGTTGGTAAGGTATCCTATGCCATTTTAATGCGTTGGCATTCAATGAGGAATGGGCTTACACGTTTTCCCATGTTTTTCCCCCCGGCTCGACTTTTGCAATGTAAAAGCCGATTTGGCTCATTTATGAAAAAAAAAAGGTTGTTCATTCTTTCAGCTGGCCTCCCTTCTTTTCTTCTCTAGGGTTTAAAATGGAGTTCGAGCCTCCTCCTGCTCGTAATGGCATTTTTGCCTTTTACTAATGGAATGATGTTCTCAGGTAAAGTTCTCGAGCAACAAAACGTGTTCGTGATGCATCCGTCCATCCTCTCTCGCTTTTGCTTGTTCTCTCCTTGCCTCTCTTCATTTGGTATATGTGCATGTCTAAATGTTCATGAGGTTTGGAGCTGTGTTCATGGAGTTTTGGGACATTTTCTCGTGTGAAATCTATCCTTGGGCCTCGTGATGCATCCGTCCATCCTTCCCATTGCTCACCTCTCTTGTCCCATGGCGTTAGTTTGATAGATGTCCAACATTCTCCTTGACGGTGTATCACCGTTTTAGTGTAGGCTTTTGTTATTTTCCCTTCTCTCTCTCTCTGTCTCCTTGGCATGGTTAGATTAGGATTAGATTAGCTTGCCTTAGCACTGGAATAGCTTGTGGCGGGTAGTTTAGGAGCAGGAACAGCCTTCTCTGGAGATTCCTCTCTCTGTTTCACAAGTCCCACGCTTGAGAGAGGTTTCCATGTTGTGCAATCACACTTTGGATGCCCGAACATCAACCTAGAAGCCTCGATGTGTGTCCAGGGGTGCTCGATTTTGCACTGTGACTATTTCTGGCACACCCAAATTTTGGGAGCATTTTAGAGGTCTTCCACTTCATCTTTGAAAGTTGGTGTGTTCTTGTGAAGATTTCAGCCTTTGAGGCACTTGCAAACACATCCTGGGCGACTCCATCCGGTCAACAACCCATCTCTCAAGTTAGCACCTTCCTTCCCATTCATCTTCATCCATTTTCATTCATCCTTCTTTCCACCCCTTTCATTCTTTTTTCCATTCCATGAAGTTGTGCAATCATGACTTCATGGGATTCACATCAACACGAAATGAGGACAACAATGAGGTAGTTTACCTGCCGATTTGGAGGGAAATTATTCGATGGAGAGGAGCAATTATTGGGTGGAGTTTTCACCATTCTCTCTTTCATCATTCATCTCGAGGGTCTACAAGAGAACTCCATTCTTGGCGTTGAAAATCAGAGCAATGGGCACATCCAAAGGATCAGACCATGCCCAATTAGGTACTTGGCTTCGTTGGAGCTAAGGAGAAGCCTACAACTAGTCATGCCTGAGGGTGGCATGAGGATTTCAAAGTACCAAGGATCACCGCCATACCTCTCCAATCCAAATGCAGAGCAACTAAAAGAGGTATTGGATTTTTCAGTGATACCTTGATGATCCGGGGTGGAAGATAACTTCTTGTTGATTTTCCATCCATCCAAACAGCCATGATGGGTGCCAAATCAATTACATGGTCGCTAATTTTGAAGAAGGAAGCTTACTTCACACAACCATAATTGTAGGGTTTGTTTAGCTTGCCTTTGCTTCTAGTTAGAATAGAGTAGGTAGGTTTGCTTTCAGCATAAGAAGTGCTTGTGCACACTCTTCATGTTCCATTTGGGGCATGTATGATTTTCAGCCTCCAAGTATATAGTTTTTGGTGTTTTTGGTTTTGCTTCGCAATATTTGTTTCAAAGTGGTTTTTGGTGAGAACAACTCCAAGTTCAATAGATTCAAGTGGCTCGTGAGGGAGGTTTTCAAAGTTCAGATCGGTTGCAGTTGCAACTCATGACTCCATGCCCAATGGATGCTTGAGCTACCGATCATTCATCTAAGTGTGATGACCCCGCCGAGTCACCAAATTTGTCAAAATTTCACCCCCGGGTAATTTTGATAACATGCATCAATATTCAAGTCCCGTGAAAATTGATTGATTGGGGCCAAAATCATGTTGCTAGAGTCCCCTAAATATTTTTGAAGTTCTCTGTCTCGAGAGGAAAAGAGCAAGCTCGAGAAAATGCGAAAAAGGTTAAGGCAAATAAGTTGATCCAGAAAAAGTGTAAAATTGGCTTAGTCTCGCTCAAGGGAGCAACCGGGACATTTGGGATGTTAAGGCGCGGATCGGCCAAGTAAGCAAAAACAGCCCACAAAGCAACAGGACATCTGGGACAAAAGTACGCGGTGGGCGCGAAATGCCGCTCGACCAGAAAAAATTGGCTAATCATGTTTGCATTGAGAGGGACGAATGGGACAATCGGGCCAAAAGTTCATTTGCAAACCGCCGAACCGGGTGAAAAAGGGCTAGACAGTCCAAAACCAAATGGGATAATCGGGCCAAAAGGCGCGAAATCCCCCTTAAATCGACCAAATGAGTCCAGAGGGTCCAAAATCAAATGGGACATCTGGGACAAATGGACGCGAAATGCCCGAACCGGCTGAAATGAGCACAAAGGGCCCAAAATCAAATGGGACATCCGGGACAAATGGAGGCGAAGTACGCGAAGGAGCCGAAGGGGCCGAGGACCAATGAGAAATCGCCACGTGCCACAAAGAGAAAAGTCAAAAAGTCAAGGGGTGAGTTTTCGAGCACCGATCCGAACCAATGGGATAGTGCCACGTGTCCCAGCTAGGGCCCACAAGGAAAATTCAAAAGACAGCCCGCCGAAAGGTAGAGGAGAGAGAATTGCATGACCAATCAGAGCCTGCCACGTGTCGTCTAGGTGGCGAAGCGGGAAAATATTTCGAAATCTGTCTTGGTCTGTTCCGTGCCCTAAATCTTCAGATCGCCATATCTTTTGATCCAGAGCTCGGATTTCCACGTTCTTTATATCAACGGAAAGCTGTTGAGATGCTCTACATGATTCTAGGATCAACCTCAAGTTTTGGTGTAGTCTAAAGAGAGAAAATCGAGAAACGGCTCTGACGCGTGTGCACGGCCAGAAGTGACATTTCAGCGGCCAAATTAATGCAGAATGGGTCGCATTCTCCTCCAAATCGGTCAAAGATGGCAGGGTATGGGTTGGTAAGGTATCCTATGCCATTTTAATGTGTTGGCATTCAATGAGGAATGGGCTTACACGTTTTCCCATGTTTTCTGTCCCCTGGGCTCGACCCATGCAATGTAAAAGCCAGATTTGGCTCATTTTAAAAAAAAAAGGTTGTTCATTCTTTCTGCTCGGCCCTCCCTTCTTTTCTTCTCTAGGGTTGAAAATGGAGTTCGAGCCTCCTCCCTGCTCTGTAATGGCATTTTTTGCCTTTTACTAATGGAATGATGTTCTGTGCAAACTTCTGGAGCAACAAAACGTGTTCTGTGATGCATCTGTCCATCCTCTCTCGTTTTTGCTTGTTCTCTCCTTGCCTCTCTTCATTTGCAGGTATCTGTGCATGTCTAAATGTTCATTGCAGGTTTGGAGCTGTGTTCATGGAGTTTTGGGACATTTTCTGTGTGAAATCTATCCTTGGGCCTGTGATGCATCTGTCCATCCTTCCCATTGCTCACCTCTCTTTGTCCCATGGCAGTTTTGATAGATGTTCAACATCCTCCTTCTCTGGTGTATCACCGTTTTAGTGTAGGCTTTTGCTGTTTTTCCCTTCTCTCTCTCTCTCTGTCTCCTTGGCATGGTTAGATTAGGATTAGATTAGCTTGCCTGCACTGGAATAGCTTGTGGCAGGTAGTTTAGGAGCAGGAACCAGCCTTCTCTGGAGATTCCTCTCTTGGTTTCACAAGTCCCACGCTTGGAGAGAGGTTTCCATGTTGTGCAATCACACTGGATGCCTGAACATCAACCTAGAAGCCTGATGTGCGTCCAGGGGTGCTGTGATTTTGCACTAACAATAGTGAGAGTGTTACTAGGAGACCTGATGAAATTTATTACAAAGATTATCTATTGAGACCTTACTTGTTTTACGATGTAACTCATGGAAGTGAATCTCATATAGGTGGATCTGCATTTCATATCGTAATATTCATGAAGCATAAATTGCTTTACAATTATATGAGCATCTTCAATGAGTCACTAAGTTGGTAGGTATAAAGGTTTATGTTGGAATTATCACACCTTACAAGCTACAACTGAAATGTTTGCACTAAGAGCTTGATATTGTCCTCAAATCGATGAAGGAAAAGGTTTATATATCAATACAATAGATTCCTTTCGTGGCTAAGAGTGTGATATAATCATTATGTCTTGTGTCCGAGCTTCAAATCATGGGGTTGGTTTTGTAGCTGATGTTCACCGCATGAATGTGACATTAACACGAGCTCGCAGAGTGCTTTGGGTTATGGGAAACACAGCTGCATTGAAGCAATCTAGTGACTGAGTTTAGTCGAGGGCAGATCTGCTCGATGCGTAGAGCTTGGTAAAACTCATGAGAAGCTCACCGATTCAGAGGAAATGGAGCCCAGTAAGGATAAACAAGGCTCGGTGGGAGTTATTCAGTGATGAAAACACTCGGGGCTCGTAGAGATGAGTCGCAAGCTTCATGTGAGGGGAGGGACATGACGACAAGCATGGTGCAGAGAGAAAATGAGCTCAGACATCGATAGAATGAAAAAGTGGGGTTCAAAACGAGTATCCCGGTCTATTAATAAAGATGATTCCGAGTTTCAATGTGGAATTCAATACATTTGAGTTCATGTTCGATCAGTAAGACACGAGCGAAGGCGAACCAAATCACATGGAGTGATTCGGTCAATTAGGTGATAAGTACGAGTCGGCCGGGCTACGATGGAAATAACTCGGCACTGAAAGAGTTTCAAATGGAATTCGCTGAGTCAAAAATCCTGTGACAATAAGGAGCTCATCGGTAAAAGAACTTGAGGGCTCATCAGAACATGTTTGTTTTAGTTCACCTCACATGGAGTGAAGAGGAACAGACGAGATGTTCTGCAGTAACACCAAAACGATGAGGCTTAGGAGAAGTTGGCAGTCATAGCAAGTCGAATGGAGTCAGGCTTAGCTTGCTTTAAGAGTGTAGTAGGTGGATAGCCTAGTCTGAATCAAGAAGAATCATGATCAAGCCACGCTGAATGAAGATCTCATTCAGGAATTGACAAGAAAACTAATCTTGTGGTGAAGTATTCACGGATTAAATGCCAAGTCTGAATCAAGAAGAATCATTGCAGAGCCAATTGAAAAATAAAGTGTGCAAGTGAGGTCGAAGAATTTATAGAAAATGGTTTGCATGGATACATCACAGAAAACGGTAAAGGCTCGAGAATAAAAATGCTAGTTGAGCACACAAACGTGTAAGGACGACTCTAAGAATGAAGGCAGTGGAGCTCGGTACTTTACGCACGGTGAGGTATCCATAGCAAGCAAGAGGTTCAAATTGGAATGGCTCGAGGAACTGATCTAGGTGTCAAGTGCCTCGGAGGAAAGAATTCGCCACATAAGCCATCTGCATAAGCCTAAGACATGGTTCACGTCAAAAATGAGTTCGGGAGAAAGCTCGCATGAAGGATTCAGATAACCGAGTTGAGCCATTCACCATTCACCGAGTGAGTCAGTCGGGGAACGCTTGGATGGGAACCAAGTCGAGTGAATAGCTCGAGCATACAACTGCTCAGTAATTCATTCTAATTAACTTTGTTTATTTCATCAAGCATTAATGCCAAACTCAAAATTCAAAGAGAGCTCGACAAGCTAAACTCGTGCCGAGTCACTGGTCGATAGAGATGCAAGCTCGGTTGTCAGTGAAATAAGTGACTTAGGATGAGCCGAGTTGCAGTCTGAGTGACCCGATGATGAGCATTAGAAGAGGTGAGAAGAGCTCGATGCAGATTGGGAGCTCGGTGAGTTCGGTATGTTGCTCGAAGCTCGTCAAGTTGGGATATGTCCAGACTCTATTCACATGGACCCCCCTCCTCTTCAAGTCAAACAGGTCAAGGGGGTCCCAACATTATGTTAATTAAATTAATATTTTTATTTAAATATTTTAATAATAATATTTATTATTATTATTTAAATATTTTATTTAAATATTCTTTTAATTAATTGAGAAGACTAGGTCATCAGGAAATTAATGACCCATGATGGAACCTTCTCGGTGGTTCAACTAATCGTAATAAACACATCATGGGCCTTCAATTTAGGAATGTAATTATGACCTTTTCTCTTCTTTCTCACATATTCTTCTATAAATGTAAGTTGGGAGCTCATTTCAAAGGGTTCCAACAGTTCAAAAAAATTGGAAATTTAGATATCTTAGGTGAGTGTATACTTTTCAAGAGTCCTCTCTCTTCTACAAGTTGTTCTTGTGTGTTGAGAGAACTTTCAAGCCTCCTCTTCAAGAATGTAATGGAAACTATTGCCTCTTCGAATGTATGATGCATTTTACATGTTATCAAGCAATAAAAGTGTGTGTTTTGTGACTAATCTCATCCTTTCATCCTTATATGCTTCTTTGTGTTTTCTCGTACTTGCAAGTACACGTGTGCAAGTTTAAGTTTCTATCGTAGGTTCTTGGAGTTCGTGCTTATCGAGTGGTGGATTATTACATGCGGTTGAGTTGTGGTGTCTGTTCACCCTTCTTGAATTCATCCTTCTTCACCTGGGAAACTGGTATATTTCTCAATCTGATAAGGTTTAACAAAGGGAATGCATGTCTCTTAGTTTGTGGTATCCTGTACCCTCCCTAAGTTGCAAAAAGAGGTGAATTTGACTGTGGTGCACACACCATCTTCAAATTAACCCTTCCTAAGTCCTGAAACACCCTTTATTTGGTGCATCACCATCCCAAGATAGTTTCATTTTTGTAAATCCCTTTCCCTAAAACCCCATGAAGATGTTAGCATAGGATTAGATAATCATTTTTTGTTACACTAGGAGTAGTACAACACTTAGTTTAGGAAGAGGAAGCTAGCCTTTTCTCGGAGGTTCAATTCAAACCCAAGTCCCACAGTTTGAGAGGTGATCCCATGTGTTCCAATCACACCGAGCATCCTATTCACATCCTAGCCATTTAGAGGGTGCAAAGTGATTTGGTGACAACAATTACAATAACTTAGGTCTCCAAGGACAAGGCAACACGCACAAGAGGTTGCTTCTTAAAAAATGAGATAAGTCTCAATCCAAAAGGACCACAACTCACATCCATTGAGCTACTGGATGATAAGGGTGTGATGACCCAAAACTCCCACAAGAAAGGCACATACATCCATGGCTAAGAAGTAATAAACAACTAGAACCCATTACTATCCACCGGGTGTTTCACAATTTCGTAAGCTACAAAACTACAAGTTCAACTATATATTGCACTCAATACACATAAATTTTACCCATTTTACAAATCAACTTATTATGTCAAAATTTATAGCTTTTCTTGATAAGAACATTCCTTTCATTCTTCCTTAGTTACAAATTTATTTCTAATATGACATCATCGAGTTTACGTTATAAAAAGCACCACTAAGGTGGGCGGGATGTCTCACCATTCTATATAGGCCAAGAGCATTTAGTTTACTTTCAAGAAAGGTGGATGGACAATATTTCCCTTCTATTCTTCTACATGGTTTTTATTTCTTCTATTAATCTACCAAGGGTATAACAAGGATCACTTCCCTTTTCTATGCTCCAGTTTATTTGTTAAGTTCCAAGGTCAAATCTCCTTAATTATAGTTTTATGGTGTTTTGGTTGAGTTTTCATATCAATCAAATTTTTATGAGAAGGAAGGTTCAAACACATCACAAAAAAATTTTTATGGGAAGGAGATACAAATAAACACACCACATTTTGATTCTAAAGGAACAAGAGACATTCAACATAGAAAACACATTATTAATTTTTGTAAGAACTAGGAAACAATGAACCAACATGAATCACACCAAGATTTCAAAAATTCACTGAATAATTTCAAGCATCATTAAGCATTCTTAGTGGGTCTCCACAAGTTTCATAAGAAATTTTCAAGGAAGGCTCATTAAAGAGGTTTAATCTTACTTTTACGAATCTATTAAGGTTTAATTTTTTTGTTTTGTTTAGGATGGTAACATTTTACTCTCCTAATAACCAAAGAAGGTTTTCCAATCAATACTCATGTCCCCACAAGATAACACCAGCCAAGAAACCAGATGACAATGCAACTTTACTCCAAGGAACCACATCCACACTAAAAGGCATCCAATGTAATGGGGCAACCAAATAATTTACCAAATCATGAACTTAATAGCCAAGAGTTACATGTTTTTTAAAAGAGGAAGTACAATATAAGCACCATCGAGATTAACTATTAAGATCTACCAAACTAACATCTCTAAGAGAAAGGTCCAAAAGACCCAAAGCATCCATAAGTGTTTCCAAGTAACCCAAAGATTAATAGGTCATAGAATGTTATTCATAGTAAAGGAAATTTAAGGTAAGGGTAAACTTATTTATAAGTCAAGAGAGTAAAACAGTACACTTAAATAAACACACTACCTGAAAGGCTTAAATCTATCCATAATTACCAAGATGCATACATTCCACGAGTCAAAACTTTCTACGATGCAACCAGGAACCCAAGATACAATTTAACATGTCATCGATGAAAAGTCACTATCAAAACAAAAACTTTTCTAGTAACATTTATAGTCAACCAAAGAGGCAATCCAATCCTAACAAAATATAAAAGCCCATAATTAAACACTTCTACTCTGACGAGGGTCAAGCTCTTACCAGATTGAAATAGAATCACCACTACCATTGTTAGACTGCCCTCTAGACCATACTACACAACAAACTTTCTTTCTAGCAAGGTCAAGCAATAAAAAGGGTCACTCTAAGATCTTAGACACACTCAAGGTTCCATGCATCCATAACCAAGGCATGACTTTAAGCACCTAAAAGGACCTTCAAGACACCTGTGGTGTACCCCCATATGATAATTATCACCATATATGAAGCATAGAACCAGATCAAAAACATGCAAGAAGGAAGCCACATAATGTTTAGCTAAGTAACCAACAACATCATGAGCTCCGAGTCATCAATAAAAGTGGCTAAGTAGCCACATTGCAAAGTTTGAAAATTCTTGCAATAATTATAATTAAATAAAAGATCCTCAAAGATTCTTCAATCCAAACATAAAATAAGATGTTGGTCCTTGATAAAATACATAAGATTATGAATGCAAAACACAAAAGTTAACACCACATTCACTCGTAGCCTTTCATGGCCGCAAATGGGGGTACTCTATCTTGAGGTTAGTTAAAAACACATACATAGATTGGGTTCTAAACGACACCCAGGACTTAGTGTCACTCTCTTATATGGGTAACAAACTAGAAGACTAACAATCAGACCTCTTTCTTAACCACTCAAGGATGAAAGCTCTAAAAAATTCTAATTAACTCTTCCTAACCCGAACACAACCAATACTGCCTAACCACAAGAGTCACGTCTTACAACTCATCATTTCAACAACTCCAATAAGGAAGGGTCTCAACAAATAGCTTAATGCATAATAAAATTAAATCAAGTTTAGTGACTTGTAAGACAACACATTTTAAAAGGGGAACTAAATTTCCATTAGACTAGACATTCACAAAATCAATTTAATCGACATTCTTAGTTACCCAGGTTTAAACAAAATGTCACTAAACAAGCACAACAACTCAAACAACTTATTATTATTTTATCATCATTTAGATTTTGGCGATTAATTGACAGAGAAATGTAATATTTATTCATACTTATTTCTTCTTCAATTTTCAAACAAGTTTGTTTTGTTAGATTCAAAAGTGTGCTAGGTTTACAATTCATGTCTCAAATTTCCTAATGTTCCCAATGGCCCAAGATTTTGAACCATTACTCGATACCAAGTGTCATGCTTGGTTAAAACAACCCACTTGAGAACCATGAACAACCTAGGTTTAGTTAGAAAATTATGGAATAATTTTTTTTTGATTAGGAGTTAATGACCAAAGTCTCAAAGACAGTTAAATTCAATGGATAACTTTTCCCATTATAATAATTACTAATTCCACATTAAAAAGCAACAAGAGCAATAAGTCCACACCTAGCTCAAATCTCCCTAGGGATTAATTTAATTACTGATTACATTGACATTTTAGATAAATATTTCCTGATTAGCAAAGTCAGGGTTAAGGGACCCAAACCAATTAAATACCCAAGGTATTTAATTCCACAAGATCAAGACAAGAGCAGGGTTTAATTACAGTGAGGAAGGGAATACATAATTAGGATCAATAGAGTAAGGTCTCACTTACCCATTCCCAGAACTCGATTAAGAGTGTCTATAACCATGTTGCTAAAGAAATACAAATAATGATTCCGTAACAACTCAAATCCATAAGAAAAAAATTCTCTTTTATTAACAATTCACAGAGGTCACAAGGTCCAAATATTAGGGCTAGAAGTTTTAGTTAGGTTCAGGTAGAAATTTACCCCAACCTACTCTCTAACAGGCTCAGAGTTTTAACTTGATTTTTCTCATACTTAACACTTCCAAAATTTCCTAAAAACATTCCCAATGGATAGGAAATTTTCTCACCTTTCCAAAGTGATATAAAAATTCCTCCTAACTCCTTATAGAACTCGGGATATGAGTGGGTGGAGTTCTTAGGTCAAATTTTCCCCTAGGGGGACATGTGTCAAGAGGTGGGGAAAACACCTTCAACGGATTGGTGGGTAACAAGGCAGCTTGGGAAATTTTTCCCATCACACGGGCATAAAGGTGAAATTTATTTAGCACCTCTTTAGGTCCCTAGTGGACACGTGTTGATGCCACGGCACAGAGCGGGAAATCGGTGAGAGAATGGCGAAGCGGTGGGGAATTTAGGGGCAATTCCCTTCTTGGGTGCAAAGATCAAATTTCCTTCACTCGCCCGTGAACTCCTGATGGGGAGACACGTGTCACACCTAGATTGATTGGGATGAATGGTGTGCTGGTTGAGCAGGATTGGACATTAAGTCCTTTAGGATGAAAGGTGCTAAGGGATCGAATTAATCAGTGCTTATGCAATGCCATAATTCCACGTGTCACGCGTTGATTGGACACAGGAGACGGCGGTGGAAGAACTTAAGGCATTAAAAAAAAGGGGAAAAAAAGATAAAAAGGAATGTGTGGGTCTGGTGTCCATGAAAGTAATAATTCCAAGGAAAGGCGCTGGAGTGGGGCCGCTGGGAACGTGGTAAATTTTTTCCAAAGGCAATTTCAAAAAAGATAAGGGCAAAAGGGAAACTGTGCCTCCGCCGTAGCCCTAAGAGGACACGTGGCATCCTTTGATTGGTTGTAGGCCGGTGGAGGAAAATGGAAATTTTTCCCCAAACTAATTTATTTTCAAAACTTTTCTAAGGCAAAATGACGAGAAATTTTTGGGTTGCGGGCTTGCCAAGGAAAATTTTCCGCCAAGGCACAAAAACTTCAAAGTGCCATAACTTTTGCTAGGAAGCTCAATTTTGGGAAAACAAGAACTTTTAGAAATCTCTTGATGCCCTCTTTGCACATGAAACATCCATTTTACTTTTTTGATAAGTTTTAAGGGCCAATTTTGCAAAAATATCTATAAGCTTATAATTAGTGAACTGGAAATTTTCAACTTCTCAATTTGGTTAAATTAGATCTCCTCCTTCACTCAACATGTCAAACAAACATGGAGGATTAGTCTAGGGAGGGTTTAGAGTGTTTTAGGAAAGTAAATTTTGTTCAATTGATTCCAATTTGGAATTTGTCCAACAAGTGACAGAACACGACCGGAAAGGATTGTGTCCAAATTTGCAATGAACAATTTATCTTCTTAAGTTTCCTTCATCAATTTGAATTCCTAAATGTCTTAGCATACTAATCTATAACATTTTTAAGTTGATTGTTAAATGCAGGTCTGAACTATATAATTTGATTGCATTCCTTTTTACCGGTTTAAAATTATACACAATGTCAGTGATCAGTTTCTTTGAAGGAGTTATTTATCAATTTTGTCATATAGGTATGGTATTTAATACCTAAACTAATCCATTACATTTAGTTGATTCTAAAAATTCATTTCCATGTTAAATTACAAGTTCGATTTCAAATTTAATATAATTCAAAGGAGAAACAATACAATATAATTCCCACCTATGTGTTTCTTCTTCTTGCAATCAAACAGAGCTTCAATCACCATTAGATATTCCCATTTCAATTACAACAATGTAAACAAGAGATAAACTTACAATCATTTATTGAATTCAAAACGAAACATACTTACATCATTCAATGCCTAGATGCAATTAATAGAATTTTCATTTGGTTTCAAATACAATTTACAAAATATACAACACTCTTTCTGTTTTTTTTTTTTAAAACAAAGAAGAGAATATAACTCTTTACATTTCACATTTCACTTTCAAAATTTCATCATCAATACAAGTATCTTTTCATTGTAAATAACTATAGAAATCATTCACTTTAAAGTGGGAAGGATTACGATAACTTGCTCACAAGAAAGGGATTGTCAAACTATGCATTTCTCTTCGCTCCAGGACAGCAACATGCTCAGTTTCATTTTTTTCTCCAAAATGATCACAACAAGAGAGGGGGAAAGGCAATGCTCTCCACCCAACGAACACATCCAATGAAAGGATAATCCTTTCTTCATCATTTTCCCCCGAGCCCCAACCAGAGTGCAATCAAAGGTGTAATTCAACCATGGCAACAACTAGATTCCACAACACAACATTCTTTCACATACACATTTTTTAAAACACAATGCAACACAAAAGAAACAATAGTTCACAATCGCATTTAAAAAAAAGTGAAACAGAACTCAAGCTTGATCTTGTAAGCCAAAGGAGCAAGAACTACGGGGAAGCGACTTATGCCTCCCAAGTGGGAATTGGGCATCCACCTATAATCATACCACCAATATAACATATCATATCCCATAAACCTTATGCCTCCCAACCCCTCCTTATGCCCCCCACAAATTTTCCATTATGCGCAACCACAAGTAAGAAATACAAGCTATTTATTTTCCATGGTGGATCCCAAGCCCAAAACTACCTCCACAATGAAACCGCACCTCCACTATTCCCTTATACCCCCACATGGATTCCCCATAACCTTCTCCTACACCTTCCATAGGTAGTCTACCCAACCAGCCAAAAAAGCAATAAAACATTCTCCATATACACAACACAACAAGAAAATAACAGAAATAAAAGAAGGAATAAAATCCTACCTCTCCATGGAAGGATTTTCTCCACATAGCAAGCTTTGAATGTCAAAAATACAGTCCCAAAACAGCAGTGCCAAAGTATCAAATGCTCTCTAATTTCCTCCAAATCAACAAGAGCTCTAATCACATAAAAAATTTTCCCCAAGGATGAATGCAAAGAGATTCCAGAACCAAGCAACAATCTTCACCAAAGCTTCTCTAAAGTAAGAGCTCCAATCATAAGAAAATGCATCCAAGGAAGCATGTAAAACGTTTCAACAACCCAAAACAAGAAGAGAGTTTGAAATATATAGAAGAGGGAAAGAAGAGGATGATGTGGATCCATGTAGGATGCCACATCATACATCCTCACATTCAAACACCAAAGACAAACTCCAAACTCCAAGGCTCAATAAAGAGGTGGGTGAAAAATGACAAGTTACTTGCACACTCAAAAGAGCCCACACCTCAAGGGACAGAAAATTAAATGAAATGTAAGAGAGTGCAATCCAAAACAAGCAACATGATGAATAAAATTCATTATACAAGTCAAAAATCACATCTCCAACCATTAGTATGGTTGGTGAATTAAATTTAGAGGCATGGGACAAGTTTTACTTGTCCCACAAGCCTCCAAAACGCCCCAAGGACAAATTCGAATTTCCATGGAGGTGGAGTATTTCATACTCCAAAACAAACTTAAACATACTCTTACAGAAACCAACAACTTCCATTATTATTTTCCCATATCCCCATTTGATTTATTTAAACTTTAATCATAAGATTTCCACATTAATCTGCCACAACTTTAATAAATTAAAGGAAGGAAAACATTACTAATACAATACATACAATAATAACATTTTTACCACATTAATAAAATACAAAACCCATGGTCACATGTAAATATTACCCCCTCGTGGGAATCTCTAACAAAATTACAACACACACACAATAAAACAAGTTGCCATGGTGACCTTTTCGAATTCACCTAGAATTCTACTTTGGTTAGTCTCCAATCTCCTCGATGTTTGTTGTGATATTTTAAACCTGCAAAACATAAATACCTCCTTTGGCCTCATGGCCATATCAGAACTTCCAAAATGAATATATAACAAAATCACAAAATCATCTATACATATGAATCACAACAATCACCAAGGTAATCAACGAAATCATTTACAATTTATATTGATAACTATATCATCATCAATTAATTTTTACTTTTCTAGGTTTACTCATAATCTCCAAAATCACATGTCTGAATAAATTCCATTATACATCCATGTCAATAGTATATCATCATCCACATGTGAGTGTCTCTAATAATCACCATGCATTATATATAATCAGATTCAACAATAATCCAGGATCTGACATCTAACACCATACTAAATCAAAACTATTAAAATGTCTATCATATAGTCTATAGTATCATGATCAGTAATAAAAGGTGCCAAAGGAAAGTGGGCACTACAATCTAATACATATGTATGTAAAATTTGGGAGCATACAAATGGCATGTGAACCATTTAAAAAATCCTAGCAAGAATTTGGTATCATGGATTGCAGTGATCGTAAGATATGTACAAATTAGGAAATCTTATGCAATCAAAAAGTGTAATGTCATTTTGAACATGTTTCAACTCGACACTAACACTATGCCCCTTGTTTAGTGCAAATATGGTTTTATAACTTTGATTCAAATAGCTTTACCAATAATCTCTTCAAAAATAGTGACCATGTTTGAAATGATGGAATTAGATCGCACATGAGCTAAGGCTCTTGACAATCCTAAAAGTTTTTAAGGGGATGTGATTATGAAACCGAATGTAATTTTTAGCTTCTCACTATGATCTTGAAGGAGTGATTCCTTCATATCTTCCCACATCAAGTAGATTTCTTGTATCTACGGAGTATACCCTATTGCTTTCATCTACCAAGAAAATTTCTACCATTTTGTATATATCTCCTATATTTGAGGGTGTAATTTGTCTCCCATGCAAAGAACATGTAACATTATGGAATTCAATCCAACTACATCCACATAAATTTATAATTCCTCTATCATTCATCAATTTCCTTACCTTCTAAAGATCACCCCACCTCCCAAATGGTGCATAAATGTTTGATACAAGAACTTAGGGAGAATAATTTTTATGTTCCTACTAAAAAAGGAGTGTTGCTGCAAATTATCCTAGACGTATTTCTTAGCTGACCTACAAGAAAATACTCACAAAAAATTGACCATATTTTACCAAATAAAACCAACAAGTGTATAATATGACCAATTTAATTTTTCAATCATACTACCATATTTGTCACTATAACAAGGTGGATCATGT
The DNA here is from genome assembly GCA_018340775.1 of Taxus wallichiana var. yunnanensis. NCBI lineage: Eukaryota > Viridiplantae > Streptophyta > Pinopsida > Cupressales > Taxaceae > Taxus > Taxus wallichiana. The sequence goes on from CM031233.1 coordinate 17,686,494, forward strand.
CATGGGGTGATAAATAAGGAATACCACATCAACAAAAATTCCTAGATAACTTTACGTTTGCATCCCTTGTGATATAAATTTCAAATCACATGTAATTTCTAGTGGGTAACTTTGTTGTAGTGTAAAGTGCAAAGTTCTCATTTAAAGGGTAGCTTTGTTTAGATCTTCCCTTTCCTTGTCTTCCGTTACCACTAGTTATTCATGTAAAGGGTAAATTTCTAATGAATTATAAAACCAACATCCACAACCTTTTATAGCATCCTCTATTCCCCTTTCAAAATGGGAACTATGGAAGTACATTCAAAGAGTATAGGTGGTTCAACAAATAAATAAAAGGTAGCATGTAAAGTGTTTGACAAAATTCCACAACAATAAAAATGAAAAAATGAAAAAAATTAGAAACATGTTAACTTTTTGACAAAATGACTTTTTTTCTTCAACTATAAATATCAAGAGAAATAAAAACATACTCATTTTTCTAGATTCACAAAAATCTTTATATTTAATTATATATACACAATAATCATCAAAATCAAGTGAGTTTTGGTGAGTCTAAAAATTCTCCGTGTTTGAATATCTTGGTAGTGACGAGATTCACAAACTCAAAACTCATTTCCTTATATAGTTGAGGGTGGTCTTTATCAATGAGCTTGGATGCGGGGTAATTGTAGACACCTAAAATTGGTTATCCAATTTAGTGTCCTCGTCGCGGCGCTTGCTTTCTCGTAACTTGGGGCACGTTTATATCACCACTATCCCCTTAGGGTATTATTCAATTTGTGATTTAAACACCTATCCTACGTTTAATACACCCATTATGTTTTACCTATGAGTAATTAAATATTAACTATTTAATTACACCTTTTCACATGTATCCTAACCACTTATCTACCCCATATCTATCCTATCCATATATCCCCCTATTTCTCCTCCTCCTAAAGCGGGATATTTCCGTATTTGAGGTGGAGGGATCACTCTTATCTTTCAGAAATCGCTCATTCGGCCATCTCGGAAGTATGTTCCGTGATGGCGCCGCCCGACGCACTCGATCGACGCCGATTTTTTTGAGCGGTGCCAATTATAATAAAGGCCCGTAACTCGATTACGGGGACACAGAGAGAGACAGATCGTGAAAGAGACACATATTATAAGAGAGAGAATGAGAGATCTTTGAGCATCGAGCGTGAGCACTATCTATCGAACGAGCAAATTTTGTCCCAATCAATCCCTGAGAGGAGCACCGTTACTCTGCTCTTATCACATCAACATCGCACGTCTCCATTGATTTTCTGGTGACTCTATTCCTGCACCTAGCAAGTGATCTTGCCACATATCTCTCTCGGCTTCGTGTGAGATCTAGCAGGCGTTGACGATCTTGCTTTCGTTTTCCGATTCCCAAAACTTCTCGCATTTTGTCTCGGATTGACACCGATCATCCAGCAGATAGGTAAAAGGACACAGGTAACACAAATCCAGCTTTATTTTCATAATTCCCTATTTTTCTGTTGCTTTGCTGCGTCTCTTGTTTAGATTCTGTTTATTACTTTGATAAGAGAATATAGTCCGTACGTACATCTTTTATTATGTATGCTTCTTTACTTAATTGAAAACGTGGATCGACATCGCCGAGGGAGCTTACCGCTTCCCGGACTCGCTTCTCGGGTAGTCGACCTAAATATCTTTTAACGTGGTCTTTTCTCACAAGCATCGGTGTCTCATAGGTTACTTGGATCTACTGTAAAATTTCTCATGTGCGCCCATCTTATCTACATTGGCTTCCTCATTCGTCTACATCTTCGGATCTTGTCCATCGAGTATCGATTTCATTGGAGTTTTTCAGGGTTTTTGTGTTTAGTTTGGTGCATTAACTTGGACAGGTAACAAGCGCGAAATTCTTGATCTACATTCTGGCATGCCCGGTGGGACCCAACCAAAGTCCCTTATTGGTAAGTTCATCTCTTTTCTAGTTTTGAGCTTTGTTCTTTTCTTCATTGATTTTTATCAGTTCTGCTTGAGCATTTCCTTTCATCATTTCAGTCTTGCTTCTTTCATTTCTGAATTTTGCAAAGTTAGGTCCTTTCTTTTCTTACAAATTTCAATTCCAATTTCTATTTATAAAATTAGTAAATATTTCATTTTGATTTCAAGATTGCATGTTTGATCCATCTCTTTATGCGAAATTGTTATTTCCTTGAAATTTTTCTAGTTCCTTAAAATAGAAATTTTCGTTTCACTATTATCCTGGATATATCTTTCTAGATTTTGTTTGGTGTTTGCTTAACCTTTTCTTGAGGAGCACTTTGCTTGTTCATGGATTGTTCGAGGGGAAGAGCTCAACAACGCGCTTTTGAAGTCCACACACCTTGGAGAGCTAATCGTGGTATTTATCTTTACGGTGTTTTCTCCTTTTTCGGAACTAAAAATAAAAATAAAAAATAAAAAATAAAAATTTTATTTGTTTGTGGTCTATCACATTTGAACATTTCAATTTTTGGTGCTTAAAAAGAATTTAATCGCATTTGGGAAAGAATCTGTTTGACTTGTCTTCATCGAAATCAAACACTTCATTTTTAAGTGCTTAAAAAAAAAAGAAAAAAAAACTCTTTCTTTGTCATTCCCATCGTATGTTTTTCATCTAGTTTTAATTAGGCTGGAAAATTGTTCAAAATCGGTAGTGACACTATTTGATTTTTATTTTTCACCTTTGCACACAAAGCCAAAATCACTAGGTATAAAGCATTTAAACAAAAATTCTTTCCCCTCAGCCTCGCTTACTTGGAAGTGACATCCAAGAGGAAGAGCCTACGTGGTACTCGGGCCGCGCTATAAATTCACGAAGTTCGGTATATATTGGCAAAGCACCCGACTCCCTTATCGCAGCGGTGTTTTAAGTGTAGGGGTAGGCCCCATATCAAGCCACGCACGTCGGTCTTTTTATGAAGTGCCTTTGGGACTCCTCACCAAAACATCCCCAAACCATCCTTAGTTTGGCTATCTGAGTAGTTCCTGTTCTAAAAGGCCTTCTCTAATATTCTCTTGCTTAAAAGCATAAAAACTTAAAAGAGATAATCACCTACGCTACTTGAATTGTCTGTGCATTGGTTAGGTCAATCTTATTTTTCGCTTGTTTATGACGGTCATCACTCGGTTACAATCTAGAAGAATGGCTCAATTAGCCCCTTCTTCCTCCGAGATCACCACTAGTGTGGATGTTTCAGCACCCCTGTGTCTTCCTCGGGACCGCTGTTAGTTGGTTCCCATCTTGGTCATATAATCCTTTCTATCGTGCCAAAGCAACCCCATCACGCCCAAGCTTCCCTAGTCCTTCGTAAATATCATCTACTTGACTCGAGTATGTTCCTCGCGGGGATCACGAATTTCGGGCGCTCCTTGATTGCAATCCGGTAGCCCTCATGGACTACCTAGTACACAAGTCTATTCAAATATCTGATTAGGGACCACCAATCCAAGAAGTGTACGATTATCCTCGTGAACCATCCCTGTGCCTTTGAGAACAGTTAGCATCATTTTTTCTCACCTCGAGCCACGAGGAGGAGGGTGGCGCACTGTGCCTCCTTTTTCTCTTCCACCGACCATATTGACTAGTTCTCAAATAGTCTTACCTATTCCTAACGCCACAGTTACCTCGACTATTCCACAACCTACTTCTGAGAGGTCCTCTTCTCTGGCTATCATGAGTGCATCTATGCACCCGCATATTGCTGTTAATTCATCTATGCCGTCCATTGTGTCCTGTGGTAGCCCTTTATGAGTCAACCCCTTCAACTAGTCGGTTGGTTCCTGCTTCGTCCTCCGGGTTTTTCTTCCAATGTTCCAAAGAATAATGACCTTCGCCCATCCTCTAAAGCATCGACGCCCTTAATAACTAATCCTGCAATAGAAAGCTCTTTCGTGTCTTGTTCCCCAATATGTCCAATAAAATCAGCACCCATGTTTCTCAATCTGTTCCGATCACCAACAAGCATAGGAGTCCACCAATCACAGGCTCCGTCCGTCATCCAACCTTCATTTTCTCAACCACTTATTATCTCACAGCCTGCCTATACACAGGCTCCTTCACAACAAATACCCCACTGTGCATCACCTGTAACACCGGTTACTCCTCTTATCATCCTATCAATCAACAGATGAATCCCCCATTGACACCTCAACAACATCCACCATTTACTTCTTATGTAGGACATGCCAGTCTGCCTCCTCCTCAATCTGACGTGGTTCAAATTCTTTTCAAGAAAATCGTAGACTTGGAAGCCTCCACCAAAGGGGCTCGTCCTTCATACTCTTTTGAAGAAGTGTGTAATGAACCCATTCACCCCTCAGTGGCTTTTAAGCCTTATCCTCCCAATGGGAACTTCCTAAATTTTCAAAATTTCATAGTCGAGAGGACCCTCAACAACATTTGTGAGCATTCAAACATGCTTGCTACCTCATAGTCCAGGATCAGGAGCTTATGCTCCATACTTTTCCTATGTCTCTAGTAGGTCCTGCTTTAGATTGGTACAATAACATTCCTCAACATTCCTTGTTTTCTTTCTCTCAATTGGCCCAGATGTTTGTTGAAAACTTTTCAATAAACATCGCACATAAGATCTCGATTATAGATCTTTATAACATTCGTCAATTCGATGATGAGTCTATTGTAGACTTTGTCACTCGTTAGAGAGGGATAATAAACCAATTATCTTTCTCCCTTCCTCAATCCCAATAGATCGAGTTGTTTACTTGATCTTGTGCTAATCATATTTCTTCCACTTTAAGGATCCAGACCTTTCATACATTTGAAGAAGCCTTTACGATGGCACACAAACTTGAGTCTCGCGCCATTGAACAAGTGAAGTTAAAACTTCGATCTAAATCTAAACCGGATTTTTCTCGGTTTACCAAATCAAATCCTTCCACTTCTAAAGACAAGAATTAGGGATCCACCAACACTATCGTATTAAAAACATCACGAGCCGATAACACTTCTAATCAAACACCACGAAGAGAATCCTCATATTCTCGAAAATGGTCCTCGTCATCTCGATCTTTCACTTCATTGGGGGAATCATATGCTTCTATCTTGGAAAAATGTTGGAAGTCCACATGACCGAACTTCCCCATTAAGAATATTAATGAAAGCCAAGAACGTCCATTCTGGTATAGGAAAATGACTTTTGTCATTATCATAGAACCAAAGGTCATGACATCGAATGATGTCAAACCTTCAAAAATCTTGTCCAAAAATTCATTGATAAAGGCGAGCTCATTCTGGATAACCCAAATGCTCCCCCAAATCAAGCACTTGATGTTTTTAAGCAACCTTTTCCCAATCATTCCCCGAACCATGATGCTTCAGAGTCTCAAAAACCAAACACTCATACTATCAACTTCATCTCTACTGAAGAATATTCTTCTAAAACTAAGCCATCTGCGAACACATCGACCGAATCAGAACCTCCTTCCACCGTTGGGATTCCACCATCTTCAGATAGCCCGTCTTTGAATATTCCAACATTGTTAGATACGGATTCACCTCTCTGTACTTCTTTGTCTAATCTTCCATCCATACCCAAAGAGTGTCATTCGCCAATCTTCAATGAGCTGGACCCGCATCTCATTTCGCAACCTAACCCCATCACCTAAACCTTACACAATTATTTATTAATTACTTTATAATTAATAAATCCACGTCGCCTTACCTGCCACCTCATTTTGCCACCTCATCATGACCTAGCCCTAACCCTAAACTAACCTAATTAAGACCTAAAACTTGGTTTACATCCACACCCATGACTAATGCCTCCTTACTCGCACCCAAAACCGACCTTGTAGCTACTTGACCAAGCCCGCAACTAATCCCTCGGGAGAAAAGTAGGGAAAGTTGGCTATTTTACTAAAAATAGCCCACTTTTTCCTAACCGATACCGGTTCCTACTCGACCGCCGTCGGTTACGTAACCGCCATCGGTTCCCTGTAAATGACCTTCCCTAATCAGAAACAAAGGTCGAAGGATTTTTGGATCAATCAGGATCATCAGAAGTGATCAAGAGAATCCGGATCTTTACTTGGCTGAGCAGAGACAAGTGAAGAAACAAGAAGAGTTTGCAGCAAAAGGAGATCAAGCCCAAGACTGCCACTCAGAGCCCTGTGACACTCATCTGATCATTGGGAGGGAGACATCTCATCTTCTGGGTATCAGGCCATACTACTTGAGTTCTACCTTTGTCATCACAGTTCTTGGACCTGCATCCTCATCAATAACCAGTAAGTTGCATCTTGTGTGTTCTCATTTTAATATTTCTTAGACTTTTTAATCACAGCCGTTATAAATCTATTCCTAGATCTACTACCCAGCAACACATTTTACCTAACTATCATCCACTTACCTCTCATCACCCCATTACCTAATCCCATTCATATACCAGCCTTACAAACAACACAACCACCTTACAACCCCCTTTACAAACATAGCCCCTACCGATATCGGTTAGCAGAAACCGGTATCGGTTATCCTGACTACAACCAAAAACCAGCCTTTCCCCCTACTTGTTTCAACGAGGTAATTAAACTGTTATTTTACAATCTTCTGTGTTAATTCATATTAGCAGGGGAACTGACCACCTTCGAAAGGAAGTTTTATATTTCCTGGGCCCAAGGCAGTTCCCTCATTTATTGTCTAATCAAAATCTTGTGGTCTTGTGTTCTTATTTGCAGGTAGTCCTTCCAAGACAAAAAGGGGTTCTTCGCAATCGACCTGATCTCTCTCTACGGTACGCGCACACCATCTCGACATTCAACAGGTATTCCTCCTAGCCCTAACCCTTATCTATTTCTAAAAGGAATGAAAGGATAGAAGCAACTCTATTCCCAAAAGCTGAAACATTCCGAGCGAAACATTTTGGCACGCCCGGTGGGACCCATTTGGGTTTCTTTCTTTCTTGCTTGCTTTCATATAGGGAGCATACTTGCTGTTTTCTTCTTTACAAGATATTCACAAGGTATTTTGTTATTTTGGTAAAAGAACTTGCTTTGCTTTTACATCTTGCATTAGTGAAAGTCGTCTCTTTTGCTTCATCGAATATCATTTTCGATTTGGGTTTAAAACACGTGCATCACATTCCTGCTTGCTGTTTTCAATTCTAGTGAACATAGATTAAGTAACAGGTCGTACACATGGGGGTGATATCCACGGTATTGACAAGATATTGATCTTACTTTCACTGCACAACACATACCGAATCACTTCACAATTAACACAATAGCTCAAAACATCCCCCCTTTTCCGCGGTATTCCTCCGCCCGATTGAGGTAACCTTATAAGCCAAAACAAACTTGACATTTCCCCTAAGTCTTTTGTTCAGGATTGACATCATTCCACGTCTAAAGGCATAAGCCCACAATAATTAAAATTAACCCTAGGGTTAGTCTCTGGATTTGCGTGTGCATCTTGCTTGTTTTCAGTTCTATTTTTCTCGTTATACATGCCTTCTCGTGATTACCTTAGAACAATTTGATAAATGCACTAAGCATTGTTAACAATCAAATCAGCAGCTTCTTATGTTTTTTCTTATACTAGTCTTTATTACACCGACATCGTTAATCGACCGACGTGGTTATAGTCTAACCGACATCGTTATTAGACCGATATCGTTATCGTCTTTTACGCTTCCCGACAAACCAGAACTTACCAATTTCACCATTCTAAGTCTGTTTCTTTTTTGATAGATTCAAACCCTACTGTGTACTCTCTGTCCATGGTTGTTATCACCCAAAGCAAGCTGCCGCCATGGTTTCACATGCTTGCTCAGGCCTTTCCCCGAATCACCCCTTCACATTCTATAGGGAACCCTACTGACACCAAAGTGAGATCCCCAAAATTCCTGTAGGAGATAAGGAATTTGCCAAATTTCTGGATGCTAACCCTAGCGCTGTACAATACTATTTGTCTCATGCCCCTGACCGTACGCCCGATGGTCAACTCCTTGTTGGCATGCCCATTAGTATAGCTGCTCATTTAGCTCCCACTCCGCCTGATAACACCGCATTGCTCCCTGCATCTCTAGCCCCGTCTCCCAATCCGACGGCTTCAGAGGTTCATACGACACAGATTGGCTTTCCTTTGGTTAATCTTGGACCCCACATATCATTACCACTGACTGCTCCTACCTCATCTCTCTCTGCATCGCTCCATTCATGACTTGCTCTCTGCCACCTATCCACACGAGCTTTCCTTCTCAAGCTCCGCCTACCTTTTCATTCCCATACACGTATCCAGTGACCTCAACATCTTATATGGGACATCCCTATTCGGTCGCCTCGACATATTCATCCTCCACACCTTATCAACACTTAACCCCACCATTGTCTAGCGGTGGCCCTTGGCCCAATTTGCCTCCGTTTACCACAACCACACCATCATCTCATCCAACTTCTGATTTAATTAAACAAATGATGGACAAAATGCAAAATCTGGAGGCTTGCTTTGGGAAGTCGAAGCGCCTTGACATACGAGAAAGTTTGTCGGGAGCCTATTCACCCTTCTCGTCCCCTTCATTCATATCCTCCTCAATGGGAATTGCCGAAATTTACTCGCTTTAACATAGTAAAGGAGGACCTCAACAACACTTGCGATCATTTAGACATGCTGCTATTCGATTGCTCACGATGACGCTTTACTACTCCGCACCTTTCCCATGTCCTTATCAGACCCGCCTGAGTGGTACAAAGGCTTTAACCCAAAGACTCAATCTTCTCTTTTAACCAGCTAGCCCAATCTTTCTTGGATCATTTCTCCATTAACATTGCCAAGAAAGTATCTATCACCGACCTTTATGCCATCCGACAATTCAAGATGAATCTATCGCAGATTTCATTGACGATGGCGCGGCCTTATCAACCAACTTACATATGCCTTGCCTCAGGCTGAACTTATCGAACTTTTTACGCGGGCATGTGCTAAGCACATTTCTCCTACTCTTCAAATTCAAACTTTCCGCACATTTGACGAGGCCTTTACCATGGCTCGAAAGCTAGAAATTCGAGCCTTAGAAGAAGAGAAATTGCGGTTGCGCAACAAAAACCCCAATTTCCGAACTCCAGATTCTACCAACAAACCAAACACCACCACTCCTCATGCATCCACTTCTTCTAAATCAAAAGGAGCTATCCACGCGGTGATGGTCAAATCTCAAGCACCGTCTAATACTCCACTAAAAACCACCTATAAGTATAAAGCTGAGCCCATCAATTACACTCCCTTGGGAGAAACTTATGGTGTCATCTTGGAAAATTGCTCAAAGCCGGAGCTATCACCTTGCCTCCTGTTAAACCTCACTCCGGGTTTGACTCCACTCGCGCTATACCTTCCTGGTACAAAGAAAATGACTTCTGTAACTTTCACCGCGTGAAAGGACATAGTCATGAAAACGCAAGATGTTGAAAAACATAGTGCAGAAATGGTCGATTTGCAGGGATATAACCTCGATAATCCTAATGCCCCCGCCAACCGAAATTTGAAAATCTTCAACAAACCATTCCCGAATCACTCTTCTAACAAAGAACGTAAACCAGATATTAGCCGAGGAGAGTGTTCATGAGATCCATGCAGTCTTCGACTCCCACCAAAAGCCTCTATCGAGAAAATTTTGAATCAAGCCTCTTCACTGACACAGGGGCCCGAACCTCCTTCACCACCATCAAGCCAAAGCGAAATCATTCCTTTACCTATAAAGGAGTTAATTTCCCAGAGTTCTCTTCTCATAGATGAGTCTTCTTACACCACATCCCTACAAGACTGCGAGCGGATGTTATCTAACCTATCTATTTCCCAAACGTCCTCTTCTACCGCTCTTGCTGCACAAGAGGAAGGCTCGCCACTCCTTTTGACATCCTTAGATGAGAAACCCCTTGCACCGACATCACCAAATTCTTTAACCATGACGGATCCTCTTAAACATGCCCTCCTACCTATTAGTTCTTCATCGCCTAAATCTTTTCAGTGACCGGTTGACCTCTTAACACCTATTGATACAGTGCCTCATCTACCCCCTGTATCACACCCACAGTGGACCGGAATCACAACCCACCTTTCTTCCATACCAAAATTCCCATTCACACCTGAAGACTGTCATTCTCCAGAAGATAGACGAGTCCTATGGGAACGTTTGGGTACCCCCTATTCTACTCAAATGCAGATGACCGATCCAGACGCCTCTACCATATACCCGAAGTGTTTACAGAAACTCAAAATGCCTATGTCCTCATCATCACCCCCCGCATCTCTACCAAGTATCTCATCCACCTCTGTCAGCTTAACCAAATCTTCCCCTACACTTGGGACCTCACCAATACCCAGTCTAACACACCCGCCTAAGCGACTAGATTTATCCAAAAATAAAGCCGCCCCTCCACTTAGGAGACAAACTCAATCCGTGCCTCTATCACAATCAAAACCATCATCGTCACACCTACCTTCCATATTGGGACCTCATCCCTCCACCTTGCATCAATATATCATACCTCCTACGTTTTCTTTAAAACGACCTACGCCTTCTGCACCCATACAGAGATCTAAGGGTATATCAACATTGTCACCCCACGTATCCTGTTCACCCATCAACCCTAAACAAACTCCATCATCAAAGGATTTATTTTCTGTCACTCCCCTTTCTCCGTGGTTGTTTCCCGCTACCACATCATCTGTAGCCTCATCATCTAACCAATTGAACGTAGCTCCTGCGCCAAAGAAACCACGTTTAGTGAAAACCACGTGTCAACACCCCTTGGCTAAACCACCACCCGTACGAACCAACTATGCCAAAACATTACCGAAATCTGCTCAATCAATACCCTCATCCTCCTCCGATTTTGACCCACTCAAAGGATCTTACGCCAAAATCCTTGCTATGTTGGTGGAGAATGCGACCATTTCCCTACCCCCACTTAGACCTTATGACCCGTCTAAACCTCGACCTATAGGTTATGATGAGTCTAAAATCTGCGCTTACCACCGCACACCAGGACATGATGTGGAGGGATGCAAAGCTATCAAAACCATCCTTCATCAGTCACCTCTCTCAGATAGAAAGGTTAAGAAAGACAACTTACGAAGGGAGAGACCTTTAGCTTCAATTCCCTCTCCTATACCACCTATCCCCGCCTCACCAGTATCTATCATTATTACAACCCCACCTCTCGAAGACCATGATTTATCCCGACCATCTTCCTCATCTCATGTCCACGAAATTAATATGATTAGTGTTGCTACTCGAGCGCAGAAGAACAACGAGAAAGCGAAAGAAAGCGCACCTGCGTCCTCTCTTTCTCCGTCCACCATCCCGATTGCACCACCACCCAAAGTGGTTATTCGTGGACCCGCTTACCCCATCTCTAATGGAGTTGCCCACCGAGCCATGATCAAACAACTTCACCAATCACCTGTAAAAATGACACTATATGATCTCATTCAGACTTCTGAATCTCATCGACAAGCTCTCGTTGAAATTCTTCAAGGGATCGAGGTCTTACCTAATGAAACCCTGCCTGTTACCTCCATTCTAACACCCAATCACGTTGCTTCCCTCACTAAACAACCTACCACCCCAACCACTTCTGTTTCTGAACAACAAGTTGTCGCTGCTGTCAGTTTCTCTCAAGACGAAATTGTTGACTTTGGTACAGAAGATCCTGATCCTGCTCTTTTCATCTCAGCTTACGTCCGGGACATCCGGGTACGTCGTGTGATGATCGACGGGGGCGCTAGTCTAAACATCATTTCTTCAAAAGCCTTCCAACAAATGAATATCCCTTCTAGCTACATGTGTGCCAACCCCATCATGTTGCGGTCATTCAATGATGCTATTACCTCTACCTTAGGCACCGTGATCCTTAACATTCATGTAGGACCACGTACTTTACCTGAGCTCTTCTATGTCCTTGAGGGAGAATTCCAATATAACATGTTATTAGGCCGCCCCTGGATCCGGGCTATGGGATGCGTTCCCTCCACCTTACATAGATGTATAAAATTTGAGTACGAGGGGAAGTCCTACACCGTAAAAGCTGATCCTCCCCCCTTCAAAACCTGCAATATGTTATATCGCCCTAATGATGTGCTTGTACCAATCAAGACACCCATTCATCCAACCCAACCATCCACATCAACCGCACCTACGCCTTCAACCAATGAAACCACCATTGCAAATACCACTTCCCTCCCCGCGGACGACATCCCAACCTCAGATCCCTTAGTGGATGTTTTTCAACGCCTTACGCTGGGGGAGTATCGCCTATATAACATTAGTTCTTTCCCTACCCCATAGGAGTATGGACAAGTACATGCACATCCTACCTATGACCGTCGTGTGGGGGAAGTAATCCCCTATGGACCACCTCATTACCGCACCAACCTAACATATGGGGGTGTTGACGCATCTTCCGTTACCCCTGAACCTCCTCTTGGTGTGGTTCCTTTCAATCCGATTTTCAATACTTGACAAATCATCATTTCGCCCTCACCTTCTTGACTCGCTGTGCTTGGAAAGGCTTTGGTTTTGGTCTTTATGAACAAGGCCGACATACAATCATTCCCGTAACTACACGCAAGCACAATGATCGTAGTGGTCTCGGATTTTCGGGAACACTTACACCGAAGGAACCTCGTGTCAGTTGCCTTCTGGAAGAGGACGATGTCACCCCTACCGAACCATCATCACCCATTTTACCTTTCACCTACGTAGTCGATAGATCCCGAATCTATCCCTCCTAATTTTTTTTTTTTTTTCATAAATGCTATCTTTCTAGGTCCTCTCACTTATCAACGCGATAATGAGGACCCCTCTTCTATTCCCCTTCTATATCCAGACATGATTGAAGAGGACTCACCTTCAATTAACGTTGTTGAGTGCCAGGATGATGACTCCATCCTCACTTACCTTGGTGCGGATGACTCTTATATTCAACGCGCCTTACCATCTGAAACTCAAACCATGTTGAACGAGTCTACTATAGAAATCAACATCCACACAGAGGAGGATCCTCACATTGTGAAGATCGGACAATCCCTTAACGCATCAGAACAAGTCACCTTTACTACCTTTCTCCGTGCTCGCAATCAAGCTTTCGCTTGGTCCTACGCTGACATGCCAGGAATTGATCCTGACATTGCTGTCCATAACATTACCCTAAAACCTGATTCCAAGCCAATTAAACAGAAATTGAGAAAAATGCATCCACGCATTGCCCTCTTGGTCAAAGAGGAGCTTCAACGACTCCTTTTCTGTTTCCTTCATCCTGCCTATTGACTATCCTCAATGGATTTCTAACATCGTACCTGTCACTAAAGTGACGGGGGGACTTCGGATATGCACGGATTTCTGGGATCTTAACCTCGCTTGCCCTAAAGATGACTTCCCCCTACCTAGTATTGACCAACTTGTTGATCTCACTGCAGGCCATGAGATGCTCTCTCTCATGGATGGCTTTTCAGGATATAACCAAATTTTGGTTGCCCCTGCCGATCAACATAAAACTACCTTCATAACTCCTTGGGGAACCTTCTGTTATCGTGTAATGCCATTTGGCCTTAAGAATGCTGGTGCAACCTATCAGCGGGCTATGACCTACATTTTTCATGACATTATGCACACTATCCTTGAAGATTACGTCGATGATCTTCTTGGCAAATCTAAACATCGTAGTGAACATCTCGATGTTTTAACCATTATTTTTGATCGCTGTTACAATATTCTATCCGCCTTCAACCAAAGAAATGTGTCTTTGGTGTCCTTTCGGGAAAACTTCTTGGTTTTATCGTCTCTTTGCATGCGGCATTGAGGTTGACCCATCTAAAGTCAAAGCTATCCTAGAAATGCCCCCACCTACTAATCTCAAACAATTGCGTAGTTTACAAGGTAAGCTACAATCTATCCGACGTTTCATCTCCCAACTCTCGGATCGATGTCAACCTTTCCATCACCTTCTTAAAAAGGACATTGCCTTTCACTGGAGCGAAGAATGTCATCAAGCCTTTGAGGCTCTAAAAACTTATCTCTTGCAGCCACCCGTGCTTATCCCACCTCAGGACGATCGCCCTTTCTACCTTTACCTTTCCGCCACTGACCACGCTGTAGGGGCCATGCTTGCACATCGTGACTCCGAGAACCGCGAACAAGCCGTTTATTATATAAGTCATACTTTGGTAGATTATGAGACTAGGTATACACATGTAGAAAAGTTGTGCCTAGCCCTATCATTCGTGGCCACCAAACTCCGACACTACCTCCTGAATCACAAAACTTTTGTCATCACCAACATGGACCCCATCCATTATATGTATGCCAAACCTCATCTAAACCAACGCATCGCCCGATGGCTTATGCTCCTTGCTGACCTCGATCTTGAATTTATACACCAAAATCAATCAAAGGACAAACCATTGCGAGACCAACTTCGCGAAGCCCCTTTACTGGGGAACAATTTACCAATTTTACTTTCCCCGACGAACTCATCGCCACTCTTTCACTCAGTGAGGAGTCGTATCCAATGACCCTCTTCTTCGATGGATCCAAATGCCAACGCGGCGGAGGAGCCGGCGTTGTTCTCATTCCTCTCGACGCTGAGCCTATGCCTCTCTCATTCCGACTCGATTTCCCCTGCACTAATAATACAGCGGAATACGAGGCCCTTGTTCTGGTCTCTAGGTTGCGTTGCACTTAGGTGTCAAATCTATCAATATTTTTGGCGACTCTCAATTGGTAGTCAATCAAGTTATGGGCATCTACCAATGCAAAAATGCGGAACTTCAAAAGTATAAACACTACGTGGATTCACTTCTAGCCTTATTTACTCACTATTTTATCCAAACCATTCCCCGCTCCACTAACAAATTTGTGGATACTATGGCTTGCTTAGCCTCGCAAATTCCAGCTTCATCAACTGACTCTGACATTTTCGTCTTGGTCCAACAAATCTTTGCCCCATCTTACTCAACCCCGGTTGTTTGTATGATTAATAATGTGTCTGCTACTTCGCGGGATACCTGGTATCACCAATTTCACGACTACCTTACAACCTCTGTTCTCCCATCTGACCTTACTAGTACCGGAAAACGCTTTTCTTAAACGTGTTTCTCGTTATGTCATTATGGGGGGACTCCTTTATAAACGTGGTTTTGATGGCATCCTCCTTCGATGTCTCACAGCGCGGAGGTCACCTATACCATCCAACAGGTCCATGACGGTATTTGTGGTGGACATTTTAGCGGCCTTGTTGTGGCCAAACGAATCCTTCGCCTAGGTTATTATTGGCCTACTCTCAATAACGATTGCTATGAATATGTTAAGCGTTGTGTTATGTGTCAACAACATGCCAACCTTCAACATACTCCTAGCCACCCGCTACAGGTCGCCCGAGATCTTTGGCCTTTCTCACAATGGGGTTTAGACCTTATTGGTGAGATTCATCCATCCTCTTCGCAACGTCACCGATGGATAATCACAGCAACCGAATATTACACAAAATGGGTGGAGGCTATTCCACTCATTTCAACTAAAAAAGAAAAAATTGTAGAGTTCATTAACCACCACATTATCTGTCGTTTTGGTGTTCCTCATCGCCTGATAATGGATAATGGAAAATCTTTCAAAAATAAGTTGTTGCAAGACCTTTGTGACAACTTTGGTATCAAACTTAGCTTCTCCTCACCCTACTATCCACAAGCGAATGGACAAGCCGAATCTTCTAATAAAACCCTAACCAAAATCCTTATGAAAGTTGTCAATGAGTCTGGAAGAAATTGGCATGATCACATCCCCTTCGCCCTCTGGGCTTATCGTACTAGCATTCGTACCTCCACTAATGCCACACCTTTTTCTTTGGTATATGGTACCGAGGCTGTCTTGCCTCTCAAAATACAAATACCCTCCCTCAGAATATCTCTTCAGGATATTCTTACCAACGATGATTTCCGCCAAGAGCGGTTAGCCCAATTGGAGCTTCTTGATGAGCGTCGTCTTACAGCTCTTGATCACCTTCAAATCTATCAAAAACGTATTAAGCGTGCTTATGATAAGCGACTTCATGAGCGTACCTTTAAGGTTGGTGATCTTGTCCTCAAAGAGAATCAACATGTAACCAAACTAGAAAAGAGCAAACGTGGAAAATTTGCTCCCAATTGGATTGGGCCTTACATAATCACTCACACTTATGGATCAGGCACTTATCATTTAGCTTCGCTTAATGGTAAACCTGAGCCTGAACCCCTTAATGCCTTGCATCTTCGACCTTTCTACTGTTGAATTTAGTGTTATATCACTTCTTATCTACTTACCGCTCGTCCCTTGAGCTCCTTCACCACCACCATACACATTGTTTCCTACATCTCAAAATAAAATCAAGCTCGCATGGTTTGATTCCCATCTTCCCTTTATGATGCCTTCCCCTTTTTAGTCTAGTCCATGACTTCAAAGTCTTAAAATGACACATTCTTAACTAAATGCTTATGGGATTTTCTTGAGTCAAACTTCCTACAAAACTAGATGCTTCATGCCAAACGGACATCTAGATCTCTAAATTATACATAGACTGCTCCCTTGAAGGACAGCTATATGCCAAAATTCTTGCTACTATTATATATAGACTGCTCCCCCGAAGGACAGCTATACACAAATGCCGCATCTGCTACTATAAATAGACTGCTCCCTTGAAGGACAACTATACATAAGTCAAACCTTTATCAAAGCTTCTCGCATTGATCAGCTTCGTGAAGACCTCAAGAATAATACAATCAATATCCCTTGTAGACTTCCCGCATCGATCAGTCTATATTCAGTAAAATAAAAGCCTCATTCAAAAGTACTTTTGAGTCATGGACTTGTCTATTTAGGTTAGGTTCTCTTTCGTAACACTCACTTTGTAATAAGTTCTCCCTATTTACCCACCCTATACCATCCACCTCACCTCATCATTTGTTTAAACTCAAGGGACGTGACGCATAATCGATCGATATATTGTGATCATACAACTCTTTTCATATTGACTCTTATCTATGCACGGTACCTAGGGATTCTAGCTCATCCGCATTAATATGTGGTTTGTTTAGCTCTTTTCAACTATGGCGTAACTCTTTCCTCTTTACTTAACATCTAGGATTATGTGTTGACCTTAATCGTGACATGGTTCCTACCACTCGTAGGCTAACTTTTCACTTCCCTTATACCTTTACAACATCACCAATTCATTACCAACACCAAACAACCACCTTACCAATATTAATCTCAATAATCCACCTCGACCACTCAAATCGGTTTTCAAATGCAAATGTGATAATGACAGCCGTATTTTTCTTTTTATAGGTTTTTGACCTATAACCGATATCGTCACCATATTGTGCCCTAAGAACCAATATCGGTCACCTAACCGATATCGGTCCTAGACAATCGACATCGGTTTTATTCCAGCTTCTTCCCCAAATTTTTTCCAAACATCACCTATATCAACCTTTGCTACAAACCCTTTGTTACCCACTTGGCCCAACCCAAGGCCTCCCCTAACCATTTGGCCCGACCCAAGGCCTCATCCCAACCATTTGGCCCGACCCAAGGCCGCAACCCAACAACTTGGCCCGACCCAAGGCCTCACCCTACCCATCCGGCCCGACCCAAGGCCTCACCCTAACCATTTGGCCCGACCCAAGGCCTCACCCCAACCATTTGGCCCGACCCAAGGCCGCAACCCAACAACTTGGCCCGACCCAAGGCCTCACCCTACCCATCCGGCCCGACCCAAGGCCTCACTCCAACCATCATTGGCCCGACCCAAGGCCTCACCAAACCATTTGGCCCGACCCAAGACCGAAACCCAACAACTTGGCCCAACCCATGGCCTCACTCAATCAATTAGCCCAACCCAAGGCCGTACCACTTAACTACTTTGCCCTAACATCAACAACATACACTTTTATCCACCCAAGTAGCTTTTGTTCAATCAAGCTTACCTGTTCGTGTTTTAGCATGATTAGAGTACTTGACTTGATCGCCGACCAACTTTGCCTAGACCAAGACCGTGATGTTTATCTCAACCAAACCAACCATTCGGTGCACCGCCGAACATGCCTAAATGTTCGCACCTTACCCGTTATATACCCTGAGCTACTTCCTATGCCTGGATACAGGATTATATCACCCTTGTTTGGATAAACTATCGACCTTTGCCTATGAATTGCTTGTTTGCTATTCAAATCATGTACCCTGGTCGCACTACTGCATTTCAACGTGTGTCTGCTTCTTTGGACCTACCCCACCATCTCACCCTCATCTCAACACCATTTACCCTTTATCAACCCTATCCCTGATTTCACGCTACCTCAATCTGTGATAGATTTGAGGGGGATTACCTATACCCTTAACAGGAGTAACCACTTCATATTATTGTCCGTGCAGCTCTACAAAACAAGCTACACGACAATAAGGGGCTAATGTAGACACCAAATTTGTGTTTTACGACCCCCTGTGACCCGCATCTCATTTCGCAACCTAACCCCATCACCTAAACCTTACACAATTATTTATTAATTACTTTATAATTAATAAATCCACGTCGCCTTACCTGCCACCTCATTTTGCCACCTCATCATGACCTAGCCCTAACCCTAAACTAACCTAATTAAGACCTAAAACTTGGTTTACATCCACACCCATGACTAATGCCTCCTTACTCGCACCCAAAACCGACCTTGTAGCTACTTGACCAAGCCCGCAACTAATCCCTGAGAAAAGCAGGGAAAGTTGGCTATTTTACTAAAAATAGCCCACTTTTTCCTAACCGATACCGGTTCCTACTCGACCGCCGTCGGTACACGTGAATCCATCGGCCTCTCGTAAATGACCTTCCCTAATCAGAAACAAAGGTCGAAGGATTTTGGATCAATCAGATCATCGTGAAGCTTATCAAGAGAATACGGATCTTTACTTGGCTGAGTAGAGACAAGTGAAGAAACAAGAAGAGTTTGCAACAAAAGGAGATCAAGCCCAAGACTGCCACTCAGAGCCCTGTGACACTCATCTGATCATTGGAAGGGAGACATCTCATCTTTCTAGGTATCGTGCCATACTAGTTGAGTTCGCCTTTGTCATCACGGTTCGTGGACTCGCATCCTCACAATAACCAAGTAAGTTACATCTTGTGTGTTCTCATTTTAATATTTCTTAGACTTTTTAATCACAGCCGTTATAAATCTATTCCTAGATCTACTACCCAGCAACACATTTTACCTAACTATCATCCACTTACCTCTCATCACCCCATTACCTAATCCCGTTCATATACTAGCCTTACAAACAACACAACCACCTTACAACCCCCTTTACAAACATAGCCCCTACCGATATCGGTTAGCAGAAACCGTATCGGTTATCCTGACTACAACCAAAAACCAGCCTTTCCCCCTACTTGTTTCAACGAGGTAATTAAACTGTTATTTTACAATCTTCTGTGTTAATTCATATTAGCAGGGGAACTGACCACCTTCGAAAGGAAGTTTTATATTTCCTGGGCCCAAGGTAGTTCCCTCATTTATTGTCTAATCAAAATCTTGTGGTCTTGTGTTCTTATTTGCAGGTAGTCCTTCCAAGACAAAAAGGGGTTCTTCGCAATCGACCTGATCTCTCTCTATGGTACGCACACACCATCTCGACATTCAACAGGTATTCCTCCTAGCCCTAACCCTTATCTGTTTCTAAAAGGAATGAAAGGATAGAAGCAACTCTATTCCCAAAAGCTGAAACATTCGAAGCGAAAGCAGTACCTATAGTTGTGCTAACTTTGATGGAAGCGTCTTCGATTTTGAATTTTCCTGTTTCCTTTCCTACGGTAGTTTCACCCACAATTCTTGTGCAGTAGTTCCTTTGCAAAAAGCGCTTCTTCATCACTCACTTCTTCCATCACAAATGCTACTTTGCCTATTAAAGGAAAATCTAAAGAAGAAGCACCAACATCTATACGCTCGGTTCCTGAACTTAGACCGAGACAACCGAAATCTAATGTTGCATCATCAGTACCTCCCATTTCCTTCCCCAAAAAGGTTACAATCACCTTATCTTTGTTGAAATTGTCACCATCCCTGAAAAAGGAAAGCCCATATTTCGAACCATCAAGACTCTTGGTGCTTTCCCAAAAATCTCTCTCTACGCCTCATAAAAGATTGGATTTGTCTGCTGAGAAGGCGTCTTCTTCTACAAACTTATCAAAACCATCATCTTCTTGTACAACACATTCTTCACTCTTGACACCTCGAAAATTGGACTTACCTGCTAAAAATACGTCACCTCTTTTATCAGAATCATCATCTTCATTACCAAAAACCAGGGCACCCTCTGTTCCTCCGATTACACCTACTTTGGAAGCTTCTCCCTCATCTAAATCGACATCATCTAAATCATCATTAGTCTCGACCAAGCAGCCTCCCTTATCTCTAAAGACCACAACACTTGTCACATCTCCATCATCTTCAAAATCTATTTTAGGGGCTCCTCCTCCACCAAAATCAATCATGTCTCACTTACTTCCATCTCAAGTGCCCAAGGCTGCTCCTCCAGATGTCCAAAAAAATAAGATGATCCCTAAAAAGACTGTCAAACCTAACATGTAGGTTCTTTTACCTCGGCAGTCTGTTAAAGTGAAAGAGGCGCCTTCATCATCTCTATCCTCATCCTTGTCTACCGGGTTCTATACTAAAATCCTTCGCCAACTTATCCAATCTTCATCCATATCTCTTCCTCCAATTAAACCCTATAACCCTAAAGGAGTTAAACCTACCTGGTTTAACTCTGATTTGATTTGTGCTTACCACCGTACCCTGGGTCATGATACTGAGGGATGTAAAGCTCTTCAATCTGTCGTCAACAGTCTTTTGGAAGAAAGTGATCTTTTGTTGGAGGAGGAGAAACAAGCACCTCCTATCATCTTAGCTCCATCTGAGCCCCAACGATCTACTCAGGCCTCTACTTCTAGTGATTCCACTCCAAATGATCTCCCACCTTCTCAAATCGACACAATCCATATCGCCACTAGAACCCAACAGTATGATAATCCATCCTCATCTACAACATCTTGACCACGGGTTGTCATTTCTGCAGCCCTCGAAGGAGTTCCTCCTTCCTCATTAGCCGCAAGACCTCGGGTCTCTATTCATGCTTGCGCCTCGGGCTCAAATTCCAGTGTCGGTTGAGGAGAGTGTTATGAAACAACTCACCGGGCTCCGGTCAAAATGTCTCTTTTTAACCTCATTCAATCCTCTTCGCAACATCACTGAGCTCGATTGATAATTTGTGTCACATCGCAGGTGAATTCGAGATGAGCTGACCCTTCGAGTTGGTTGTTGGATTGAATAGACCATCAACCGCCATTTCTTTTGAAGATTCAGAAATTCCTTCCCTTTCTTCTAAGGATTTGGAGGCTCCCCTCTTTATCACACGGTCAAATCGACAACACTACATTAAAATGCATTATGATCGATAGTGGTGCTGCACTCAATGTCATCTCCTCGCACACATTCGAGCAACTTAAGTTCTATGAAGAACGTGAGTGTCACCACTTCCTTTCGCTCTTCAATCATTTAACGATCATTACCAGTGATTACTTTAGGAAGCGTGGTCCTACCCATTCGAGTAGGTAAGAAAGTGCTTCATGAAATCTTCTACATTGTTGAAGGGAAATTCCACTATAATATGATCCTCGGACTCTCTTGGATTCGCAATGCGATGCATTGTGTCCGTCCACCCTCCATTGATGCTTAAAATATCAATATGAGGGCAAAATCTATACTCATCCAGAGATCCTTTTCCTTCCACACAATGCGACATGACCACAGTGGTCTCGCCCTCTAAAGGAAAATGCTTGTTCTCCTAACGGGCCTAATCTTCTTCCGTACTGTAACCAAACTACCGGATTTACAAAATTTTGAAGAGACATTGCAGCGTTTCTCACTGGGAGAGCTTCCTCTCCTTTCTTTTGACACCCATCTCAAACCTAGTGAGTATGGTAGACCAGACAAACAACTTGAATATCAGCCAGGTCTTGGTCGCATCGTCACCATTGGTCTGCCCAATCAATAGACTAATTTCATTTACGGTGGTCTTGATACGCCTCACTATCACCTCGGATTCTCCTCCTAGGACCAAACCTTATTTAACAGGGTTCGATTGTCTACAGAATCCCATGTTTGCAAAAACTTATTTATATCGATGCGCGTGGAAGGGCTTTGGCTTAGGTAAATATGAACAAGGTGTGCATGACCTCGCGTCCATTCCAACTCTCAAGCCACATCAAAAATTTGGTTTAGGATTTAAACCTCTTTCAAAAGCCACCGTCACTGTTCTCGATGAGCCTCTTCCTATTGAGGAACCATCTTCTCCCGCTAAGTCAGAAGCATCACTCGATGTGGATGACGCCATTTCCATTTCCACTTCCATACCGTTAATTTTCCTGAAATAGTTGGAGACAACTCTCCTACTATTAACACTATCCACGTGTGCGAGATGATGATTTGTCCTCACCTATATGGGGGCAGAGGATTCCTATCTTCCTAAAACCATTCCTTCGACACATCTACGCTTCTCAACAAAGCCACTTTGCTGACCTTAATATAGGGACTTCTAAAGACTCTCGCATCATTAAGGTCGGCCAATCCCCTTAATCCATAGGAGTTAGGAGACTTTACCACTTTTCTTTCCAACCATTGTCAAGCCTTTGCTTGGTCATATGAGGATATGCCGGGACTCAATCCGATATTGTGGTCCACAATATCGTTACTCTTCCCGACATCAAACCAATTAAACAAAAATTATGTAAAATGCACCCTAAAGTAACCCTTCTTATTAAAGAAGAATTCCAAAGCACTTGCTCTCGGCTAACTTCATCCAACCCATCGATTATCCACAATGGGTTTCCAATGTAGTACCAAGAATTAAAGCTCCGGGAAAATTTGAATTTGTACCGACTGCGGGATCTTAATCTTGCTTGTCCAAAAGATGATTTTCCTCTACCTAATATCGACCAACTCGTGGATTTAATCGGGTCATGAGATGCTTTCTCTTATGGATGGTTTCTCTGGGTATAATCAAATTCTCATCACACTAGAAGACAAACATAAGAATTCTTTCATAACTCCTTGGGGACATTTTGTTATCGTGTCATGCCTTTCGGTCTTAAGAATGCAGGAGCAACCTATCAGCGAGAAATGACCTACATCTTCCATGATCTCTTACACAAAACTGTGGAAGATTACGTCGACGATCTCCTTGGTAAATCCAAACTTCGTCAGGATCATCTTTTCATTCTTGCACCTCTCTTTGAGAGGCTTATTCACTTTTGTCTTTGTCTAAATCCATCTAAGTGCATGTTTGGCATTCTCACTGGTAAACTTTTAGGTTTTATCATTTCCATTAGGGGTATTGAAGTAGACCCCACAAAAATAAAATCTATCCTTAAGATGCCTCCCCCTTCTAACTTAAAGCAACTCCACAGTCTCCAAGGACGTCTTCAATCAGTGCGTCATTTTATCTCACAATTGTCGGACCGTTGTCAACCTTTTCATCATCTCCTCCGTAAGAATGTTCATTTTGAATGGGATGAACATTGCCAAAAGGCCTTCGATGATCTCAAAGCTTATCTTCTTTCTCCACCTGTGCTTACACCTCCACGCGAGGGGGAGCCTTTCTATCTTTATATCTCTGTGACTGACCATGCTCTGGGAGCCATGATCTCGCATCGGGACGCTTCTGTAAAGAACAAGCTGTCTATTACATCAGTCACACCCTCCATGAGTATGAAACACATTATTCAAGCTGAAAAGCTATGTTGTGCTCTCTTCTTCGCAACTTCTAAGCTTCGTCATTACCTCCTTAATCACAAAACTTACATTGTCACAAGTGTCAATCCACTCAAGAAAATTCATGTGAAGCCTTATCACAATGATCGTATCACTCATTGGCTCATGCTTATGACAAAATTTGATCTCGAGTTTATCCCACAAAATTCTATCAAGGGTTAGGTCATTGCAGATCAATTAGCTGATGCTCCTCTTCCGGACACTCAAGTCCCCCTTGCTCAATTCCCCGATGAATATATCCAACAAATTGATTTTGGTCTGTCTCCATTTAAAGTAAAGCTCTTCTTTGATGGATCAAAATGCTAGCAAGGGGAGGTGAAGGTTTCATGATGATTCCTCCTGGGGTATGCCTATCCTAGTCGCACACAAATTGAACTTTGAGTGCACCAATAATATGGCTGAATATGAAGCTCTTGTCTTGGGTCTTCAAAATGCCATTAATCTTGGTGCTTGTCATATTGACATCTTTGGTGATTCTGAACTCATCGTTAATCAAGTCACGGGTGTCTATCGATGCAGGAATGATATCCTTCAAAAATATAGTGATATCGTTTCTCGTTCAACTCCAATCTTTCGATAAATTCACTATCCAAGCTATCCCTCGCATCTTTGTGAATCGATTCGCAGATACAATGGCTTCGTTAGCCTCGCTTATCCGCCTTTTACCGAGGACTCGCGACTTCATGTGGTGTGCAACGATTAGATCAACCATCTCATCTTAGGAAACTAACTTCAATCCATGCTTTGCCACAACCCATACTCGGGATGAGTGGTATCAACAAATCGTTGATTATTTATCTCATTCGGTGCTTCCTCCCGATCGACTTCCAATGGTAGAAGATCTTTTATCCTATGCGCTAATCGCTATACTATTCTAGGTGGGATCCTCTACAAACGTGGCTTTGATGGTATTTTGCTTCGGTGCCTCAAAACTCTTGAATCATCTAAAGCTATCCAGGAGGTCCATGACGGTATCTGTGGTGGCCATTTTAGTGGCTTGGCCGTAGCTAAATGCATCTTACGTTTGGGATATTATTGGCCTTCTCTTAATCGAGATTGTTGTGAATACACTAAGAAATGCGTCAAGTGTCAACAACATTCCAATCTCACACATATCCCTAGTCAAGCTTTACAACCTACAGCAGATTTGTGGCCTTTTTCGCAATGGGGTCTTGATCTCATTGGTCTCATCAATCCCCGTTCTTCACAGTGTCATCATTCTATCATTACTACCACTGAATACTTTACTAAGTGGGTGGAAGCTATCCCTCTTTCTTCAACAAAAGCTAAACCCATAGTTGATTTTGTCTCTATCAAAGCACATCATTTTGTCGCTTCGGTGTTCCACACAAACTCATCACAGATAATGGTAAGTCTTTCAAGAACGTTGATTTACAGAACCTCTGCGATGCTTTCAATATCAAACTCAACTTTTCTTCTCCATACTATCCTCAAGCTAATGGTCAGGCCGAAGCTTCCAATAAAACTTTGCATAATATCCTCACAAAGGTAACTAGTCGAGCTGGTAGGGATTGGCATTTACATATCTCTTTTGCTCTCTCGGGCTTATCGGACTAGCATTCGTACTCCTACCGGTGCTACTCCCTCTCTCTCTCGTCTATGGGTCTCGAGGCTATTCTTCCTTTGGAAGTCAAAATCCCATCTCTCTCGTGTTTCTCTTAGAGAATTTATCTCGATGAGGACTATCGTCAAAATCGTCTAGCACAACTTGAATTATTGGATGAGTGGCATCTCAACGCTCTTGAACATCATCAAGTCTATCTTGAGCATGTCAAACGTGCTTATAACAATCACTTACAAGCACCGTGAATTCAAAATTGGTGATCTTGTTCTTAAAGAAAATCAAAATGTTACTACACTCGAAAGGAGTCGGCGTGGTAAGTTTACTCCCAATTGGATGGGTCCGTATGTTATCACTCATAAATATGGGTGGGGCTTATCGTCTATCTTCTATGGATGGTATACTTGAAGTGGAACCTCTTAATGCCTTGCATCTACAGCCCTTCTACTGTTAAAATATATCTTACACAAATCTAGTCGCAAGATAGATCTTTCATCCATCTAACAACCAGTCATATACTTTCATGGTGATTCGAAATTATGTGGTTCTCCACCTATTGTCTTTTTTACCTTAAATATGAGTATCGCAGCTCTACTCATAGCATTTTTCTTCTGGATATGTTTCTCCTCATGGTAGGAACACCTTAATCACTGTTTCATTTGTCCCAAGTGCTTATCTTAATCGGATCTACTCGGGGCATGAGTGCGTGCTCTTTATACATTTTCTTCCCCTCTATCTGATCTATCTAGGTCTAAACTCAGCTTCTTCCAAAAGTTTTTCAAAAAAAAAAGGGGGATAGACTGATCCCTTGAAGGACAGCTACCCATACAATCAAATGAATCAAAAGATATAGACCATGCCCTCGAAGGATGGCTATCATTAAAATTCAAAATACAGACCGCTCCCTTGAAGGATGGCTGTTTCTCAAAGGAATACTCAAGGCTTCTTGCATTGATCAGCCTTTCAGTCAGTTTATACACTTTTTAGCATCACTGAAAGACTTCCCGTATTGATCAGTCTTTCCATATCTAGCAAACTTCCCGCATTGATCAGTTTGCTTTTCTGCCAGAAATCATGAAGCTGAGATATAAGACCTTTTGTCGATCATATGGAGAATCCTATTTTCCCAAAGTATGAACGTCTATTCTCGTCCCTTGTAAATTTTGACAATATACCTACTTACTTGCTCCTCCGTTTCCCCTCCTAAATCTGGTTTGTGGCTAGTTAGTGTCAGGTTTATTTTAACCCCATATAGGGCCTTGCATGCATGATCTTTTGGTTTCCTATCCAGATTCTATTTATGGTCGGTTGGGAGTCCAGCTTATCATTTTTTTTCTTATCTGGGTGTATTTCCTTTATTTCTAGTCAAGGTCATTTTCATTACATCCTTGGCTCTCGCAGAGAGTATTCCCCATTATTATTTGTTATTCATCCAGTTAAATTGACATTTCACATGTTAATTTAATCAAAATTTATCATCTATCTAATTTCATCTTATCTACTTTGACATATCAAAGCATGTATTGTCAACACATGTGGATCTGCCTATCTATTTTCATCAAAATTAAATTAACATCTCAAACATATCGAATCTATCAATCCCATCTATCCATCTATCCATCAAAACATCTAAAAATATGTACATCCAAGTTACACTACATCTATCTATATCTATTTTTCATCAAAATTAAATCCACATATCAATCACATCAAGTTACATCACGTCTATCTATCCTCTATGTCTATGTTCATCCAATCACATCTATTTATCATCTCTCAGCATATGTCTACATCCATCACAATTACGCTACATCTATCCATGTATATCAAAATTAAAAGTAGGAGAACAATCATATGACAAAGGAAATGATGAATCTATATATATATATATATATATATATATATATATACATGAGTGTCTGTACAACAAAAAATGGGTGGCTCTCAATCAAGCCATCTATAAAATGCCTTCCAATCGAGGCTACATCACTACACTGATACAAAATACATCAATCTCTATATCGTAAAATCTGATGCGTGGAGGACACTATCTCCTCCACCCTCCTCTCGGATCAAAGCTATCTCTCCCGGCCGCCGCCTATCGAGATAGACGCACTCGCCGCTGGAGGCCTCGCCCACCTCGGTCTCTCCCTGGTGCTCCCTCCTCTCGATGCCCCGCTCGTGTGGGCTGCGCGATCTCCTCCTCACCCGTGCACCGAGGCACATCTGGGGCATGTTACGCTAGGACATCCTCGTAGTATCTCACCTCAGCGAGGAGAGACTGATATGTGCTCAAGCTCATGGTAACAGGTGCTCGTAGTGGTGCTTTGCAGGCCGCTTAGTGGTGCCCCTCCTATGGTCGCGCCCTGTGTCCCAGACTCTGACATGGTACCTGTCTCCCCATATTTGGCCCTGAGGGCCTCCCTATGTCGATGGTAGTGATCCCTCTGCTGGATCGTTGTATCTCACTCTTGGCAAGTGGTGTCTCTCTCCAAAATCAGGGCATCCCTCTCCGCTGTCAGAGCTTTGATCTCCTCGAGAGCCGCCTGGTGTGTATGTGTCAGGGTGGCATGCTCTCCCTCCAGTCTCTCCAGCACTGTAGCCATATCCTCCTCATCGACATCTATAGATGCCGGAAGGTGTTATGGTAGCTCTGTCGCATACCATGCCGCATAGCCATCATCTACTCCAGCATCATCATCACTGTCTGTGGAGGGTGGGGCCTCTCTCAATGGATGCTGGAATCAAAATCGGTAGATCAGTCTCTCTGTTGTCTCACCTATAAGGCCTGTAAGTAGTCGGCACTATCTGCTCCGTCTCAATGCCACCAAGTGAGCATCCTGACCGGCCCATGTCGGAAATACCCGATATGGTCTCCAGATGACCTGCTCTGGTGTCAGCGTCCTGAAACGCTCAGTATACCAATCTGCGGATCTACCTGTATCTCCCGAGGCCATATCAGCCCGCCATCACCGGAATCCGTAATCAATAGCTCCCACTGCTGCTGGCATCCAAGGAAGCCCGGATGGCCTGATCACTGCTATATGCTCATATGCCCAGCAATGGAGCACAAAACTAACATCGATACCTATCCTCCGGCCAGTGGTATACATCCATAACTCATGATATATCTGAGCTATCAAGGCATCAGCAAAGGCGAACACCTGTCTGAACTGCAGGATGTCACAAACGCAATCTAGTAATAATAGTGGGAATCTCCCACCTCCTGAATCTGGTAGAGCAAAATAGGAGATCACCATCTGAATCAACACTATCCGTCTGCTCCTGGGAACATCCTATCTATACTGCGAGGCTATCCTCACTACCCCGGACACTATCTCTGAATCGTCTGCCCTGTCTCCATACAATCGAACTAGGGCTCTCTGCTGCTGCTCTCGTGGTGTAATCTCTATCGGGTCCCCAGTGATCGGCAGCCTCAAAATCCTATATATATCCTCATGGGTGATGGTCATCTCACCCGTCTTGAACCAAAAAGTGCAAGTCTGGCTGTCCCATCGTCGCACTAGTGCTCGCATCAACTCCACATCTCGCGGCACTCATCTGTAGTACCGAAAGCCCCCGAGCCCGGCCTAACTCCAAGTGGCACCATGCGTGTCGGTGACGTCAGGGAGAATGGTCTCCAGTAACTCAGAATAGCATCCCTCATGTGTAGTACCTCTCGTGCCTGCATCCACGACATCAAGAGCAATATTAGCTTCATATTTACCCAAATCCGAACATCCAAAACAAATTTTATCATTCTCATCAACATGATCTATCCAATCGGTGTCGATTAAATACAATCGGTGTCGTTAATAAGTGGTCGACACCGATTAATGATAATCGGCACCGCTTACATTAAATCGGCGTCGATTCTACCAATCGACGCCGATTGTCAGGCCGGTGTAGAACACACTCTGGCCTCCCACCAAAAAAAAAAAAAAAAAATCACCAAAAAAATAAAAATAATAATAAAATAAATATGACGGGTTCAAGAAGAACCACTTACCCCAGGTCGTGTCCTCCTCCACTTCTGACCACTTCCAGAGGCTTCCATGGTGCTCAAATCCAATTTTTGACTCTCTCTGAATCAATCGTCACGGTGTAAATAAATCGTTCACGTTTTCTGTTCACATATTTATATGTGCCTTGAACGGTCGGGCGCCATTTATTTAGGTTGGCGCCAATTAGTTTGATCGCCACCGATTTTCCATCTCTTTGCCATAGTGTTGATGCTTGACTTATTTATCTGGTCATTATTGTGTACTGAATGTTGCCTTTTGGCACATATTTTCGATATCACCGTCCATTTCGAGTTTGTTCCCTTTACGTGGGGCACTCGTACTTTTTGGCAACTTAGAGTTAACGGGTCTGTAGGCACTAACGTCGTCTACTTTGCAGACCGTCTGGTTGTCCCTACCAATGTGTCTCTCTTTAGATGCTGACTATTTTTCCGCTCTCCTTACACTCATGGGTCTGTAGGTACTAACGTCATCTCATGAGGAGACCGTCTAGTCTGCCCTACCAATGTGAGTTCCTTAGGTGGCTGCCTCTTTATTCATGTTTGTGCATCATTAATGATCAGATCTACTCCAGACATCCAGCTGGGGCATCCCGCGTTTTCATCTACCTTTTTCAAACTTGGGATCATTTGTTCTATCACCCATCCCATCCCTAGTTTGAGGGGGAGCACATCATCACTTTTTCTTCCTTTCTTCCATCTCCTTGTTTTTGTCTCATAACCTTGCTTATCGCAAGTTACTTGACAAAAAGGGGCAAAATGTAGACACCTAAAATTGGTTATCCAATTTAGTGTCCCTCGTGCGCATTTTCTCTCTCAGGTAACCTGGGGCATGTTTATATCACCACTATCCCCTTGGGGTATTATTCAATTTGTGATTTAAACACCTATCCTAAGTTTAATTCACCCCATTATGTTTTACCCATGAGTAATTAAATATTAACTATTTAATTACACCTTTTCACATGTATCCTAACCACTTATCTACCCCATATCTATCCTATCCATATATCCCCCCTATTTCTCCTCCTCCCAAAGTGGGATATTTCCCATATTTGAGGTGGAGGGATCACTCTTATCTTTCTAGAAATCGCTCATTCTGGCCGTCTCGGGAGTCTGTTCCGTGATCGGCGCCGACCGTACTCGATCGACGCCGATTTTTAGAGTGGTGCCGATTATAATAGAGGCCTGTAACTCGGCCTGGGAACACACAGAGAGAGACAGATCGTGAAAGAGACACAGATTGTAAGAGAGAGAACGAGAGATCTTTGAGCATCGAGCGTGAGCACTATCTATCGAATGAGAGTGAATCTTGTCCAAATCAATCCCTGAGAGGAGCACCGTTACTCTGCTCTTATCACATCAACATCACACGTCTCCATTGATTTTCTGGTGACTCTATTCCTGCACCCAGCATAGGTGCAGTCTTGCCAGTATCTCTCCAGCTTCTGCAGATCCAGCAGACATTGACGATCTTGCCTTCGTTTTCCAATTCCCAAATCTTCTCGCATTTTGTCTCGGATCGACGCCGATCTTTATCGGATTGATGCCGATCTTTATCGATCGGCCGACGCCAATTTGGACCAGTCGACGCCGATCTATATTAGTTGATGCCAATTCTACATAATCGATGCCGATCATCCAAACAGATAGGTAAAGGACACAGGTAACACAAATCCAACTTTTTTTTCACATGATTCCTATTTTCTGTTACTTTTGCCTCATTGCTTGGATTCTCATGTTTATTACTTTGATCAGAGAATCTAGTCCTATATGTACATCTTTTATCATGTATGCTTCTTTACTTAATTGAAAACGTGGACTGACATCCGCCGAGGGAGCTTACCGCTTCCCGGACCCGCTTCTCGGGTAGTCCACCTAAATATCTTTTAACGTGGTCTTTTTCTGTCAAGCATCGGTGTCTCGCAGGTTACTTGGATCTACTGTGTAAAATTGCTCGTGTGCGCCCATCTTATCTACATCGGCTTCCTCATCCATCTACATCTTCAGATCTTGTCCATCAGGTATCGATTTCATTGGAGTTTTTCAGGGTTTTTGTGTTTAGTTTGGTGCATTAACTTGGACAGGTAACAAGCGCGAAATTCTTGATCTACAAGTAATGTTTAAATGGAATTGCATGCTAAAAAAATTGGATACATTAACACTAGATTTATTTGATTTTACCACCATTATGTGTATTAAACTCTTATATTTTCCATTATTGAGAACTCCGGTACCATGTACAACATCCCAACTAAGATTTACCATCAATGATACACTTTGATCTACATTGATCTTATCCCCTTTTAATAGAGAAGCTCCATCTTGCACCCCTCGTCCATTTCTAAATGAAATATCTCTCGAATATGGGTTAATGAGTTTGGCTACCCTATTAGTGAGGAATTTAAGTGGTTGTAGTAGGTCTTGGTTTGAGTCTAGTTTAAAGAGGTGGCATTTGGAATATGAGTATTGAAGTTGAATCAATTCTTGTAAGGTTGTTTTGAATAGAATCATCCCAAGATGGAAATTAAATATTATTACTTTAATGATTGAATCCTCAAAGAGTATTTATTTTAGCCATTTATATAAGGAGAAAAACATGGCATCCTGGTTAGGCCACCAATAAAGATATAGAGATGGAGAATAAAGAGAATTTTCATGATATGACTACTAGTAATACGAAGATGACTCGGCTTCGAAATAATATGTGTGGAGAAGGAACAACTTAGAATGTGAGATAACTAGAATTAATAGGTATGGAAATATACATGTAAGAATGAGATAGGCCTTCACTTTAAAAAATCTCTAGAAATAATCATGGGAGTGCAAAGTTGAATGTGTTTGTGAGAGAGAGGGGGAATATAGAAGATATAATAAGTAGAAGGAAAAATGCAGGAAACAATTTATGTATTCTAACATCACCAAAATAAAACAAAACAAAATAAATAAATAAAAAATATTACACAATTGGTCGGTCCCAACATACTAGTGGTAACAATTATGCTCCCCGATTTGGATATAGTCTCGGGGGTCCATGCAAATAACTCAAAAAAAAGTTCTCCTGCTATCCATAACCTTGTGATCCATTTCACACACTTCATTCACAAGTCATTTGAACCAATGGAAGGAACCTTGTTATCTAGTCACAAACTATTCATTGGTTTTATGTAGGGACTTGTTATGGGTCATTTGCTAGAGTCGACTTAGTTTTCCTCGGGAATTCACAAACTATTCCCCGTGATAGTTCTGGAATTGATTTACATGTCTCAATGAAATCCAAAGATGACCAAAAATAATCATCTCGTGACTCTGTATATTCCTTCCCAAACTTTATCCACACAAAAATATAATGGCTTCTCCTTCACCGCACCCGCCGGTTCCATGTAATATGCAAAAACATAACATCATCGAATGTGAAAACCATCATAAAGTTTGAGGAAGTAATGGAAATGTAATGATGCTGAAAATATAAACTTGATGATATAGAGAATAAAAATGAATTGGTAAGAAATGAATTCAATTTTAGAGTTCTATGATTATAAAAAATATTGTAGAATATTGTAATTTGAGCCAATAGATTAATCGGGTACTTCTATATTTTACAAGATTGAATCAAGTGACAAGCAATTGGCTTTATGGTTATATATTTATGAAAAAAAAACTGTAATTTTTATATCTAAATTCCAATTCATTTGGGAATTTCAATTGTCATTTTATTTACCTAAATAAGTAAGCTTTGGCACCAACAATGATCAGCTTAGATTTTTAGATTTTGGAAAAATAACTAGTTAAGCTAATACTTTGATTGGGAAGAATAGAAAAAGTGGAAATTATATTTTAAAATTCCACCTACACCACTTAATTCATGACTAAAACAATGAATGAACAAGGGATCAAAGTATCATACTTGGTGGAAAAGTAGAAATCTAGAGCCAATGCATGTAAGTGGCTTGCATAACTTGTTATAGCTAGGATGCAGAACCAACCTTCTAAAATTGGGATTTGGCTGAGTAACATCCCCCATGCCAAAAAGTGTATGATCACATGAAGTAGCTAAAAATAGGTCCCAACAATAGAACACTCAATATCCAGCCTCCCCTTCTTTACATTTAACCTCATTCTCCCCGCCATGAAATGGTAGGGCACCAACACTTCCCCTGTGGCCTCTTTCGGTTTACCCATAACATCTTCATTTTTATTGATGAATATTCCATACAAAAATCATGGTTGATGCTAATGAAATCGATGAAGGTACATGATTGTATGCACAAATATTTAGTCGATTCAAATTGACCCTAGTTTAGAGGGGAGAATTCCATGCACATATTTGACCTCTACCAATCCATTCAAGTGTTTGATTGTGAGTTGGCATTGGGCCGAGTCTCTAAGCTTCAAATATAACATAATCCCTTTACCCCTTGTATATTGAAGGATGTATTATATGAAGGAGAAAATTTAATGAGGTATTGTAAAAATGAAAAGAAATATCAAAACTTTTGTAGTGTGATTGATAGGGGTGATGGTTTATGACACAATCAACTAAGATATTAATTCTTCTAGATATATTTAATTGTATATATTAGAGTCACATATATGTAATATATTATAAAAATGAAGGGGCATGTCCTTAAATTTTTCTTCCATAGCCCTTAAATGTGCTTAATTTAGAAAAAAATTAAACATTATAGTTTAGGGAAGGAAGTGTAGACATAAAAATGTCTATATGATTAATTATGATTAACTGTCTTGTAAATATCCCAACATCAACCATATAATAATTAATCGCAAGATTAATTATTATTAATGCATATTATCATATTTCTCTTTTATCATTTTATAATCATTCATCATTTAACCCATCATTAATCCTTTTAAATCATTATTATATCCTATTTTATCATTAATCACTTTTATTTCATTATCATATCATATTATCCTATTATAGTCACTATTAATATTTTCTAGGAATGTAATATTCCTACATCTACCTACCCACCTACCCTAAACAACCCTACACATAGCCTTTCCATGTAATCAAACCCCTAATCAATTTATTAACATAATCTAACTCTAATCCTAATCACATGATCCACCACTAAATCTAGAGGCTTTTTGATAAGACTAGAATATGCCTCATTAATGTGCAATAAATGATCTTATTTTACTCTCATTTTTATCAAGTTTGACTACATTTTGTGACTTTTGTTTGATATAGTATAAGTTAGGATGTAATTTTCCATCTTTTGTTTGATTTAGTTCTAATGTCTAAAAACTTTGTAATTCCTAACAAAGTGTGTGGAAATTCAGTTTTTGTAATAAAATAGGTCACATTCAGTTAGAAGAACAAAGTATGAAGCAACCAACACATTTTTGGGAACATTGGCTTTGATATAGCTTAGCTCGAAACCTCCAAGATTAGTTCCATAAATCCATTGCACAATAAAGGAACTCTATCGCTTAGTTCTGGAACCTTTAGAATTAGTTTGAACTCCAACACTTAGTTCAAACTCCTATGTTTAGCTTCGAAACTTTTGCAGTTGGTTCCAGAATAGTTCCCTTTGGTTCCAAACTTCTCCAAAGTTCGGAATCAATGAGAATATGTTTATTTTGACAAAATATAGTGATAGAGAAATTAATGGGCCTTCCAATTAGGAGCAGATCAATAAATTGTCGATTCTTCATACTCCAAAAATACATACATAGGATCAAACAAAGTTGTATGTCCAACAAGGTTCCTAAATTCCACATCTACTTTGAGAACTATTTTGTTTCATTAGAACCTATTGATGGATGGAAAAATATTGAGCACTTATGATTGTAAATGCATCTTCAGATGATGAAATATATAAGGACCTGTAGATAGATTAGAAAAAAACAATAGATGATATATATGATAGATATATAGTGAAGTTTGATAGAACATTTCTGAAATAAGATGGCCATTTTGTTTTGAGAGAATCATACTTTGTCAACTCCTGATTCAAGGTGGAGCAAGTCCCCACTCCTCCAAGAAGAAGGATTCTTTGTTTTATTGGTATTTATATTTCTAAGCAATATGTGAAATCTATTAAGTGTTAATTCTCTAAATTATTTTGAATCTTCATTAAATTTTTGTATGTACATGCCCCTACAGGTGTTATGGATTAAACTTTTATTTCCTTGCAAAAATTTTCAACAACATTTTCAATCGTGTGTTTATTTCCAAGCAAGTGTGTTTACTTCTACAATGTGTGTTTATTTCCAGCAATTTGTTCCATTCTGCAAAGAGTGTTTATTTTCAGCAATTTGTTTCATTATGCAAAAGTGTGTTTCATTTCCAGCAACATGTTTAATTCTGAAGATTTATTTATTTCAGCAATGAGTGTTTATTTCAGCAATTTTTTATAGTTTATCTTTAATAAGGCTTTGGCCAAGAAATCCTAAAGACACTACAAAACCCCCATAAAATATAAAAATAATAAATACCTATAATCAATTACTAGATCACTAAGATTCTTCTTGTTGCATATAGCTTCAGACACACCCCTGGTTTGAATATGACATCAACTAAGAGTTGATTAAATGAAGGGAATAACGACACCCATCATTTTTATTTCTAGAATATTATCCAATGTTCCCTCTTTTATATTCAAATATTCATTTTTTTCCCTCCCTCCATTAATTTTTTTAATTCAATAGAGACTTATTCTAATATCTAGAATTTTCTAATTCTATATCCTTCTTCATTCTCATCCATTTCCACCATTGATATACTTCCTACATGGAAAAATCACAACCATCCAATCCTCCACCCATAAACTATAAATTGTGATATCCTCTTCCATGAGAGATAGCTTGGAAAATCTTATAAATCCATAACACCATCCATTTTATCACTCAATCAAATCCATTTCGTCATCTTTATTCCATCAATCTATCTTCATCAATCAAGTAAAATCGCCATTCATCAAAAGGGGAGATGATTCCCAAATTATCCCACTAATCTGAAGCATAATCAAACAATCAAGAGCACATCCAAAGCAATAAGGGAGGAGTCTTGAAATCTTGTAGGTAAGTACATGTAGTATAATTTTTATCCTTTCTCATCTTTCTCAATCAAAGGTAGATTAATAGTTGTGTTAGTTTAACGAATCAGTTAGTTCAATTCTTAGTTTTGTATTTGCATACTAACACAATTTTTGTCTACATTTTGGTGCCAAAGTGAATCCCTCCAACCACAAAAGTTATTTTTTCATCCTAAAATATTGTTTCAGGTTAAAACCCCTTTCCATCTATTACTCTATTTGAGGTATTGTTGAGAAGATTAGAATTAGAGATAAATTTGTCTATTTTATTTGGTTTATAAATTGCGCTTGTTTCTAATCATTTCAAACATATAAATTTTGATTTTAATATTATTTCATATTTATAATAATATTTCTAAATTTAAAAAAACTTGATCATTTGAACCTTAAAATTTCAAAATTTTGTGGCAATCTTTCGTTTTAATGCTTATAACTGTCAAACTTATGTGGAAGAAACAATGCTTTTGACTTGAATCAATGCTTTTGTTTGTGATATTAACTACCGTGGTCATAGGGATTCACTTTGGCACTTTTATAAAATCTATGGTGCTTTTGTAAATACTTCAACGCTTTTGTTTAACCTTTAAAATCCCAAAATTGCCATTTTTTTCCTATTTCCGTCTTTTTTGTCAACAGAGTAGTGCATTTGCAAATAAAGAGGCACATTTGAAAAATTAGTAGCACTTTTGTATAATGGAGCATTGCAGATATAGTGGCACATTTACAGAAATATTAACACTTTTGTATAGTGGAGAGTTTGCAAATATCGTGGTGCATTTGTAGAAATAGTTGTGCTTTTGTATATTAGAGCATTTAGGTATATAGTAGCGCATTTGTAT
Source organism: Taxus wallichiana var. yunnanensis (assembly GCA_018340775.1). Classification (NCBI taxonomy): domain Eukaryota; kingdom Viridiplantae; phylum Streptophyta; class Pinopsida; order Cupressales; family Taxaceae; genus Taxus; species Taxus wallichiana. The sequence continues at coordinate 17,723,887 of CM031233.1, forward strand.
ATTGGAAATTTTGTAAATATAGTAACACTTTTGTATATTAGATATTTTTAGATATAGTAGATAGTTTGTATATTAGAGATTTTGCAGATATAGTAGCGCATTTGCAGATATAGTAGTGCTTTTGTCATGTATATCAGCGCCTTTGTCTAGACTTTAAAATTTGAATTCGCTAACCTGTCTATTCTGTTTTGGTGCTTTTGAGCATATATTAGCACTTTTGTCAAGAAATTAGCACTTTTTTATTGTTTTAGTGCTCTTGAGTATATTGGTGCTTTTTTCTTGAAATAACACTTTTGTTCTATTTTGACGTGTTTGACCTAAACAACGCCTTTGTTGTCACAATTAGCACTTTTGTTTTGGAATAATTTTACATTGATAGTAACCAATATAATCACACATTCTAGTGTTTTAGTGGTGTCTTGCAGGGTATTACATTCTATTTTTGCAGAAATATTACACGGATAAGGGGAAACTCTATCAATTATCTATATTTTCCTAACATTTGTGGTTGTAGGACATTGATTAATTAAAAAAATACTAACCCTTTGTTTTGCAACCTGAATAGTCCAAGAATACTTTGGGGTATAAGTAAACAAATTACTAATCCTTTTATTTCATAGGATCACCTTTTGAAGACCCCATTGTATAATGTTTTGTTATTAATTTTTAATTTAATATTTGCATTCATCATCTTTGTGTGTGATTCACATTCTACCTATTTTATAACTTGAAGAAGAACCATGTATGCTCTCCTCTCACATCCTATGACGATCTTGAGGATCAAAATTGCCTAGTCTTCATTCCCTTTTTGTTTTATAGGGGGTAACGTGACATGCATGTGACATCCACATAATTACCATGGTCCTAGGGGTCTCGTGACTGTGGGATTCACCTCCACACACATAGACTCACTCTGTGTTCCAATGGGGTATATAAATTCAAGGACAATTGTTTTTATTGGCTAAGCACTTTCTTGTTTTAAGATCAGTGTGAAGTGAGGGGACACCATGTCCCAATACCAAGGCCTTAGATTACATCCTCGCAACACATACATGGGCCCCATGTACCATAAGGTACATTAGGGATTCCCCTAATGAGCTTGTTTATCCTAGACTAGGTAGCCCTTTAGACACATTTCAAGATATAATGAAAGGAGGCTCACACTCCCCAAGATTACTCACTAGCCAACCCCACACTAGCACATAAGTGGAGAGCCAATTTTGGAATCACCATTAGTTTGTGGTATTGAAAGATGGCTATACTTCAATGCAATCCCACTTGACTAGCTAGGTTGTGATTACGTGTACATGTGCCCTACCCGAGTGTTTTTCAAAACTAGTATATAATCCTTACACATAAACTCTTTTACATCATATCATCACTCATCACTTTTAACCACATCATTTTGACCACAATTTTATCCCATCCTCATCCTACACACCTATACACTATGGCTATTGATTCTCAATCCCCATCCTCTCCAAACCAACATCCAAACCCTTACCTTTCTCTAAATCCATCAACTAATCTATCCCATCATCCCCCACCCTTCAAAGTCAACTCTATCATTTTAATCATGAATTCCCACACACCATCCAACACTTAAAAAAACTCAAATTTAACATCTTACATCAACCAATCCCTTCTCGCCATCCAAATCAACCATCCCATGTTGATCTTAACATCTTAAAATCCATCCAACAACTTAATCAACAAATATCTAACCTTAAATCATGTATTAATTAATCACCTCCCCAAAGCACATCATCTCCCAACCAACCTCATCAAAAATTACCCTTCCTAATATTCCTATCCCTCACCCCATGGACTTCTATTTGAAGAACCCGAATCATCTTAATCCACACCGGACCTAATAAAAATAAACCACCATCCCCACAATCCAATTACATTGACTTTGATTACCTCACTAATTTTGACCTAGACCAAGAGGACCTCCTTTATGTCCTCTCTAATTTAGTCACCAATCCAAAATCTCAACCCATAAATTGAATCATCATAAAACCTATCATCGGGTCCCATTCATATATCCATAACAATCCCAACAACTTAACCCCAAATTATTATCCCCACATCTCATCTTGATATGATATCCTCTTTATCTTCACCATCCCAATCCATTCCTATGGAATTTCTCCTAGATAGTCCCACATCCCCTAATAAACCATCAAATTTATCCTCTAAACTTATTTCATCCTCTCGATCACCTAAGCCCAACTCGTCAAAACTATCTCATCCAATGTGACTCCTAAGTCACCCTCATCCCCTTCTACACCCAATTCTAAACCATCTAATGTGGCTCCTACACCACGCTCACCTCTTCATCCACACCTAATACTATCTTAGCCCCTTCATCATGTAAACCTAACACTATTATACCCTCTAATCCTATTTCATCTTCACCATCCCCCAATCCTAAAACATATAATGTGACTCCTAAATCACCAGATCCTAAAACTAACATATCCAATCCCAATGCTCTCCTCATCCCATATCCTACCCAATATAATGAGGCTCATATGCCAACTTCATCTACCTCATCCCCTAAATCAAAAAACAATCTAATGTGGTTCCTACACCACAATCATCTCCCAAATCTAATGTGACCCTATATCACACCCATCCCCTTAATCTCAATCTACCCCATCCCCTTCATCTACATTTACTAATCCCAAATAGTCCAATCCTACTGCAAAACCATCTACCTCAAAACCACATACTCCAATTCAAAATCAACCAAATCCACTTCACCCTTTAGGCCTAATACATCCCCTTCATCTTCTAAGACATATCAATAAAATCTAATCCATAAATCCAAGTCAACCAAAACATTTCTTAATACACCCAATATTTCACCTTTACTTCCTACTCCCCAAAACCATTTACCCTATATTGCTTCACTCCTTTAGGATAATCCTTAACCACCATCTTCCATCATCTAAAAACCTTCAACATGATCATCCATTCCCACTCAAATCATGTGATCAAAACCTTTCTAAACTCGTCTTGGTATCAAAAGTTATTATTGTGACTTCCATCACACCCATGGACATTCGGCCAATCGTTGCATATAATTTAGGTCTTATGTCCAAAACCTCATTAACCAAGGGATTTGTATCCTTACACCTCTTTATCCACCACCTTTCCATCCCAATCCTCTTCCTAACCATTTTCAACCATCTAAATACCACTCAACATCCAAACATCGTCAGCCATCCAAATCTCATCATACATCCAAACATCCCTTAGTGACCAAAAACTAAAACAAATATCACCTCCCATCTTTCTTTAAGTTTGATCTCCCTTAGCGAGATGTCAAAATTACAATCCCCTGGTCTTATGATGACCAAATGGAATCATATTACCAATACATTTCATATCCTATAGCTAAAAATATTTTCGCTAATATGAAATATCAAGGCAAATGCTTAGGCATCCATGAACAAGGTGTCATCCAAAATGAGCCCTTTGCTTATTTTGGCTAACTTGCCTTCATTATTTCCTTCCTTGTGCTTCAAATTAAATTTTCACACATTGTAAGCACTCAAAATATTCTAGAAATGGATTCATCGGGTAAGATATTTCTTCCCCTTTCCATAAAGGTAAAGAAGTCCTCCTAACTCCTTGTATTTTTAGAGTTATGGCTCAGTGGAGTTTGAGAGGAGAATTTTTCAAGGTGGATCCGTAGGAAATTTTTTGGCACTTAGCCTTTTGGCTAAAAAAATCAAGGGAAAATTTCAGCCTGAAATCCCACAAAGGAAAATATATTGTTTGAGGCCCGTGCCTAGTCAAGATGCACCACGTGTTAGGGCGGAGCAGTGGGGGCGGAAGGAATTCAAGTTTTTGGCATTTGGTCAAAATGCATCAAAGGCAAAAATAGAAGCACATCCCCACCGAGCAATAAAATGATGCCACATGTCCAGTCAATAGTGGGAGTTAGGGCATCGGGAGGATTTTGGAAATTTTTCCAAAGTGGTGAAAACACAAAAGGCAAAAATGGAACCGCATCTCCATAGCAGATCAGAAGATGCCACGTGTCTCGGAGCGGGGGGCCGTGGAGAATTTTGGGAAAATTTCCCAATTTTGTGCAAACGGGAAAAAATGTTGTTTTGAAGCCACTGATCAACCAGAGGGCACCACGTGTCATTAGAGGAGTGGGGTGTTGAAAAAGAGGAGAAGTTCAAATTTTGGCCTGTGAACCCGAATTTTGCCTTAATTTTGCCCCTGTTTGCCCTAAATCTTCGAGAGGGGCATATCTTTCACACCAGAGCTCAGATTTTCATGATTTTGGTATCATTGGAAATATGGTGAAATTATCCACACAATGGACTATTCAATTTTAAATTTTTATGGAGTTTTATGGGAGAAAAATGGAAAAATGTCTCTAGCATGGAAAAATTGCATAAAACGAACCCAACTACCAAAATTAATGAAGTATGGGCCTCTTTCTTGCTCTGCAAAGCAATGTACGATGAAGTATGGGATTTTTATGGAAACCCATCATTTTTAGGCCAATTAAATGGATCTTGTTGGTGTTTTATGTTTCAAATCAAATTTTCCGTGTTTTCTCATTTCATTCATTCATTCGGCGATAAAAGCTAGTTTTGGCTCATTTGTAAAAGTTGTTCATCATTCTTCTTTGCCTCTCCCTTATTTTCTTCCCCAAGGTTAAAAATGGATTTTGAACCTCCTCCCCTACTTTGTAATGGCATTTTTACCTCTTACCCATGAAATGATGATTTTGTGCAAACCTCGGAGCAATAAAAACATGTTTTGTGATGCATTTTTCCATCCTTCGTGCGTTTTTGTTGTTTTCTTCTTGCCCATCTTCATTATAGGTATTTGTGCATGTTTGGATGTTCATTGTAGGTTTTGGATCTATTTTCATGGATTTTTGGAACATTTTTTGTGTGAAATTCATCCTTGGTCCGTGATGCACTTGTCCATCCTTCCATTTCTCACCCCTTCTTGTTCCATGGTAGTTTTCATAGATGATCAACATTTTCCTTCTACGGTGTATCACCATTTTAGTGTAGACTCTATTTTTCAAGTTTTATTTATCTCCTATCTCCTTGGAAGTTAGATTAGGATTATATTAGCTTTCGCATTGGAATAGCTTGTGGCAAGTAGTTTTGGAAGAGGAACCAGCCTTCTCGGAGAGATTTCCCCATTTGAAAAGGTCCCACACTTTGGGAAATCTCAATGTTATGCAATCACACCAAATGAATTTTCCTTAGAAAAGAATATTCATAACTCATTTGGGGGTACTGTGAATTTTCACTAACACAAGGCAATCATGAACCCATTTCCCTTCATCACAATCTAGGTCATCTAGGTTTAGGTTATAAACCTAACATCAACAACCTCCCTCCCACTACTCCATCATAACCCATTTTACCACTCCTCTTATTAATCCTACCATCCCAACTACTTAACCCAATAAAAATAAATTAACCCCCTACAAATCCCAAACACCTAATAATAGATTAAACACATAATTTGTCACTGTGCACAAATGTTCTTTCCTACTCACCCATCCTCCTTCTATCCAACATATTTATCACATTGTACACGAATGTTATTTCCTTCTCACACATCTTCCTTCTATCTAACATCTAAATCCCTTTACATATAATCCATTATTATCATCACATCCATTCATATCCTCTTCCAATCCATTTGAACACTTGATCAAATTGTTCACACATGTTGTGAGTAAATAGTACCTACTACAACTATGTGATCTTTGTCTATCATTACCTCCAACATTCCACCACACTTTTCCTCCTAGAGATCCACACACTTTAACACATTTAATTAACTTATGGTGAATACCCTTTGGAATGCATTTTGACACTCTAACTATTATCTAAATAGCCCTCCTAGCAGTTTGGAAAACTTACATACACATTATGGCCCTAGGTTATTCATTGAAGAATTACGCACGCTCAAAATCACTTGGCACATTCCTTTGGTCGCAGTTCACCTGCACCCTTGTTTCCTTTCTCCTTCCACTTTCCTCTTCCACTCACCTTCCATGTGTTCACCTTCTTGATCGATTGAGTTTCCTTCCACCCCACATGCCTAAGTCCTTGACCCTTCACACAGTTGCACCCATTACTTTGTAATAGTTACACCTTAACCATACATTCTCTGCTCACTAGTTTAATTCATCTCCCCACATGCATCGCGCGTTCCCCCTCACACTTTCCTTTGTTTTCTCCATGCACCCTTCCATGCGAGATCATATTTTGACATGCTTAAGTGCACAAAGTGTAAAACCAATAAGGCACCAAATCCTTGCAACAAATGAATGATTGACACACGGCAGAAATGAAAAATAGTTGTACATTTGGTCACCACCTCATGTAATTAGTGTGTGCCACATGTCTTGCATACATCGATGACTCTAACATCTTTTGATAGCCATATCATCAGCTACATAGCTCATATCGGTGTGTGACCGAACTTGTCAAAAAGCTACCGACATCAGCTATAGTGCCAAAATTCAAATTTCAAATTTTAAGCGAGATCTAGTAGGTAAGGCGGGAAAACATCTCTCTCGAACATTGATGAGAAGATCTGATTGCTCTCTAACCACCAAATTTGGTATGGTCCACCCTCTTTTTTCTTCAACATGTCAAACGGGCATGGTGAAGCATATTTCATAGATTTACGAGTAGATTTACAGACATTGAATGCTTCTTGTTGGTGGTTGTGTTTCAAGTTTAGGTTTTCCCTCCTTTTACCTTCTTCCTCTATGGATTCATCTATAAATTTAAGGGAAAGGCTCATTTTTATGTTGGACACTACGGATCCTTACGCATATTGCTAAGGACTCCACATTTTCTATATTTTGAGTTCAGACCTCCATGTTTGGATCTTGCATGTGGATATCGGCCTCTTTATCATTGTAACAATTTTGTGCATTATCGGAAGTAATAGAAGCATCATTTTGTGACTATTCTCTATCCTAATGTGTTTTCATTCCTCCTTCTTTCCTCTTCTCTTACATTGTGTATTGTTGTGCTACTTTAGGTCCCCTGTAGTTCCATATTTGGTTGTGTTCCATGAGGATGATTTGGTGAATGTGTGTTTTGTTGTGCTACTCATGCCTAGCCTCCTTTCACACATTCCATGTGATTATTTCTCGTAACAGATAGTGTTCATCCATATTTTTTGGTGTTATCACCTTTTCATGTAGTTTTCTTCATGTTATCCTTATTTCCATGGTCCTTTGGCATTCTTAGTTTAGTTTACCCTTTCAGCACTAGGAGTAGTAGTAGTAGTAGAAATAGATAGAGGAACCGGCCTTCTCTGGAGATCTGTCCCAAGTTTGCAAGGTCCCATAACTTGGGGATGGTTCCATTATGGTCTCAGACACCTCGGCCCCTATTCATAGATCTCGATACGCGGGTGTATGTTTGAACAACCAATAGTTTCTAGCATGCCTAGTGGGACTAGCATTGAAAGCTCAAATTTCATATCTCTAAGTTCTGGTGTGTGGAATTAGTGTTTCAACCTTTGAAGAGGCTCCTTTCAAACACATCTCGGTGACTCCCAATATTTTAAAATATTTGTTTCGACATCTTGATTACGAGCACATTTCATGAGAAAAGTGCACATAAGAAGAAGTGCGTAGTTGAAAAATCTTTTGATTACCTCCAGGTTATCCATGAGAATATTTCATTCCGAGAAATCTTGTGTGCACATCTCTATCTCCACCACTTCGCACCCACTTAACTCCTGAAATTAGACAACCTGTGTGCCCTACAATGGTGCATTAGCCACCTCCTCCATTAAGAAGTTTTACAAACTTTGATGGAGGGAGTCCCTTGCTCCTGTCCATGTAGCATGATATACCAAATGGCACACTCAAAAGTATTCCTTACTTTACTAGTGAGAATCAAGTTGCCCCTCAAGAGCATATCCAAGATGTAGCAAATGTGTGTTCACTCTATCTGATCACACATAATGATGTAGCAATCAGCCGCTTACACCTCTTTCAAAGGTAAAGCACTTCAATGGTACAAGGCTTAAGACTTAGATCTGTCATTAGCACCTCGGGATGAGCTAGGAACAACTCTATGTAGTTATTTTGAAGAAAAATTAGATCACCTATCTTTGGTAGAGAAACTGACAACAACAAGGAGGGCACCCAATGAGCAGATGACTGATTTTAACATTAGATTTTAGAAGACTTGGGACATAATTCCTCTTGTGGTAAGACCTACATCTCAACATTCTTTCCTTTATTATCTGAAGGTTCTCAACAACCATATATCATTTATGATCCAATCTATGGGAGGTAGGACTTTACCAGCTACTTATAACATAATAATAAGGGTAGAAAATAGTCTCATTCAGGTAGGAAAGTTGGCTCCTAGACCACCCATGCCCTTGTTCCTAGAGATGTCACAAGTGCCCCAACCTTCTATGGCCCTTGTTCCTACTCCTAAGTAGAGTGCACAACCAGTTGCCTCAACATCCTATCCTCCATCACAGCAAAAGGAGGACAAAGAATTGAAGGCCTTGATCATAAATTTATCAAACAAGGTAATATCATTAGAAAAGTAGCAAGCACAAGCATATAGAGGCATTTCTAATCAGGTACATGGCCAAGGCAATTAGTCTTGGTGGAATAAATTCAAAAATTAAAGCTACATGCCCAAATGGGAGAATGATAGATAATGTGACCTAATGCACATCTGCCCTTACAATTTTTCCCTCTTGTGCCTTCTCTCCTAGCACCCAACACAAGCCAAACACTCATTCCATTGAGTAACAACTTGGCACAAGAGTCAGAATGGTGCTTCCCTTACAAAATGCCTCATATTTAGTACCATTGTGCTAATTCCATGTGCACCCAAGCCTTCATGATCTAAACTTATTCATCCTATGTGTTTCACCCGATTCTTAGATGTTTATTCAAAGTATTGACAAAATAGATAGGGTAATGGGCATAGGAGGAATACATGTTCAAATGTTGGTTGATTGGTTGTTGCACGCGTATGACTTATGAATCCATAGCTGATTGTGAGAGCTTCCTTTGGCTAGGAGGAACTACCTGTAATGAAAAACAAGACCACCAGAAAGAATTAAACAATATGTGCAATGAACTGCCTAGTGTATGCTAGATCTAGGAAGTGTGATACTTCCTAGATGGTCATGTTAGTGCAACCGTTTAAAATAATTTAATGCGGGTAATAAAGTAAATCCTATTATAATTTGAAATGATTTAGGTATCTCACTTAAAACACAATAAGAAAGATCTAATCTAATAGGATAGGTTAGAATAGGATCCGAAGGTCAAATAACTGGTTCTAGATCTCTACAGGTCTGACAGAGGTCTCAGGTAGATCACAGGTGAATGAGGGTGATGTAGAATTAGGTGGATAGGTCATTGTTCTAGGTTGTATGGGAAAATACAGAAACCGATGCTGGTTAAGGGTGGCCGATGATGGCGATTGGGTATAACCGGCATCGGATTCATCGTGGAAAACTAGGAATGCCACAGAATGAGTTTTAGGTCTCCTTTGTGATTGCACAAAGGACTTTGGTTGGTCGAATGAGGTATTGGGTGGTTTGGGTGGATTTGGTGAGGTTTTAATGAGTATATGGAGGGGTGAGTATTGAAGGAGGTCAATGGGTGGTTAGGTAAACAAAGGGTGATAATATAATGATGAAATGAAATGAACCAGAGAAGTATAACATTTTACTTACTCAAATTCTGGTCTTGGATGCATGTGAGTGATGAATGGAGGTGTTGGTGAGAGGTTGAAGTCGGTGAGTGATCACCAACATAGGAGATCTTCTCGCATGGGTTACATGTGCATTCTTTTTCTTGATTTAGATCAAATCATCATTGTTGGGGTAAGTGTTGGATGGTTGTGCAAGAGAAAATTTCTTGATCTCCTTCCTTGCATGTGTGTTCTCACTGGAATTCGATCTCAGAAGATGTGATATCTCTCATGGATGTGTTAATGTTCACCAACCTTTGCCAACCTTGAAAATAAGGTTATTTTGGGGTTAAAAGGTGATCGATGGTGGTTCGGCTTAACCGGTGATGGTTAGGGGTAACCGGTGTCGGTCAAGGTGGGATTTCCTAGGTTTACTAAACTAGGAGATCCTCTTGATTTTCTTAGATCTTGTGTTGTTAACCCATGGATTAAACTGGAAGCTTCTTGTAAGCATGTGGGAATGTGGTTAGAGGGAATGTAGGCATTGATTTTTAGGGTTTGGGTAAGTCTTAGTTAGTTATGGCAACTTACTAAGAATAGGTCTTAGGGTGAGTTGGTTTGATGAGGTGTCTAGGTGAGGTGTATGTGGATATTATCTAAATTAAGATATTTAAATAATAAATATGGTGAGGATAATGAATTAATTTAATTATTAATTAAATTAATATTAGTGGGGTGAAGGGGGCCATGGCTAGGTGAATGTGATGAAGGGTGCTTATTTGTCGAGGGACTAAAGGGGAGTGTGACCTAATTTTAGTGTCTACATTTTGCCCCTTTTTTTTGCATAGCTTGTATTGGTAAGTGACGCTAACAAAAATAAGATGTGGTTGCCCCATGTGTGGGTGAAGGTGATCCCCTCAAACCAGGAACTGACGAGGTAGAAGGTAGAATCGGTGAGTGGTTTGATAAAGGTAAATGTGAGGAAAAGGCAGGTGGGCATGGGGAAAAAAGGGTTAAAGGTCTACTCGGGTAATCTAGGTAATGGGTCAAGGTCAAAGGTAGCAACATTCGAAACACACACACACACGTATAATTTTCAGCAGCACACTACCGGGTTGAAGAGTAGGCAAACTCTACATTGTCTAAGGTCGATAGGTTTATCCAAACAAGTTTGAAGTGATTTTGGTATCCAAGGTATAGGATATGGTCAGGAAACATGATGTAGGTTAGGTGCAAGAATGTTTAGGTATGTTCGTACACCAAAGGTAGGGTCAAGATAAATGGTCACGAAATAGGCTAGGTAAGGTCATTAGGTCAACAACATAGGTAATAATGCTACAAGGTATAGTGAACACATGAGGTCAAAGGTCACTAGTGATGGTCCAGGTCCAAATATCTAGGTCACGGCATGGGTAAGGCCAAGGTAGGGGTAAAATAATGAGTCCCCAAAGGAGGACAAAGGGAGGTAGTAAATGATGAGGTTAGGAAGGTGAGGTAAATGGTTTGGGTAAAGGTGGGGTGGGGTAAATGATCAGGGTGAAGGTTGGGTGAGGAAAAAAAAGGAGGTAGGGGTAGGGTAAAAGGGTAAAATTTAGGGCAATGTGTAGGTGAGGGTGACCGATGTCGGTCAAGGATAACCAACGTCGGTATAGGTCAACCGATGATGGTAAGGTAGGGCATGCAACCGATGCTGGTCAAGGGTAACCGACATCGGTTAGGTCGGGTTTGTTATAAAAATAAAAAATCCATGTTTTTTGTTATTCATTTGTCATTTAGCTAAGTGAGAAAATGAAAAAAAAGAGAGAAAAGAGAGAAAAGTGTTCAGACGGAATGGAGCATTGAGTTGGCGGTGTGAACGACGGGTGATTGGGTGGTGAGAAGTGGGTCCACAGGATCAGTGTGAGGGATTTGATTGGGTAGAGGTTACGGGTAGTGATTTGGTGATGGTAGAGGCCAGAGAGGGATCAGCGGGCCACCGGTGCAGTAGCCAGACATGCCACCGAGATGATGGTAGTGTGACGAGGTAAGCAATCAACTCTAGGTGTATTTGATTAGATAGATTAGGGGATTAGTAAATTGTTTTTGTAGTTTTTTTTTTTTTGTTTTTGTGGGTGGGCAAAGATTAAATTTGGGAATGGGGGGAAAAGTGGGTAAAAAGAGGAATGGGGAGGGTAATAAATGGGATAGGGGGTGGGTGGAGGTGTAAGGGTAGTTTAGGTCATTATAGGTGGGTAAAAGGGGCAAGGGGGGAGGTTTTTTAGAAAGGGGGTTTGGGAATCATGGATTGTTACTTGTGAAAGTGATCGATGTCGGTCATTTGTGGCCGGCATCGGTAAGGTTAAACCGGTATTGATCACCAAACAGGTGACCGATGTCAGTTAAAGGGTGACTGGGGTCGGTTAGGTTGAATTAGTATCGGTCACCAAACAGGTGACCGATGCCAGTTAAAGGGTGATCGGGGTCAGTTAGGGGAACCGGCATCGGTCGGGTTTTGGGGGACATGGGTCAAAAAGTGATGTGGGCTAGGTGGTTGAGATGGGTAGGGTGAAAATAGGATGGGAAAATGATAGTAGGTGAGTATGGGTATGGTAAATGTAGATTAATGTTTTGTTTGTATTGGATGTAGGGAGAGATCAGCTTTATATATGCGGGATAGGGTTCCACCTCTCTGACGGTGACGATGATGCGGCACAAAAATCTCGAAAGAGCTGCATCATGTGGAGGTAGTGGGCTTGAGTGGGGTTTGATATCGACATGTAGTCTGGTAGCCCAATTTGATGGTTGTGCTCATCGATAGATGGGATTCGTGACCAACATGTTCCACCTGCCGACGGGTGAGATTACTGTCACCCTGGAGGACGTGTTCAAGATTCTATGGCTACCCATATTGGGTACACAGGTCTACTCTATCTCCTCCGAGGCCTTAGAGGAGCTGATTGTGACTATTTTTGGAGAGGGGATGGCCAAGCTGACATTCCATAGGCATTCAATAGCTAGAGAGATGTACCTAGCCCGTCCGGAGGAGATGAGGCTAGTAGTTCTTTTGATGGAGGTAGTGTGCTGATTTGTACTACAAAATGCAAAGGGTGGATGTTTTCCCGATTTTTGATGGGGTACTCCATGACATGATGGTAGATGAGACCCACTTTTCCTAGGCACCAACATTCTTGGTGCAGCTTATACAGGAGTTGTGGGCATATGGGTGGCTATGTAGGTTCAACATGTGTTGTACATTTTTACTACACTACGTTGGGCATATGAGCACATAGTTTGTGTGTGGCCTAGTAGGGATGCCCCGAGAAGATGCATTCCCACCAAGATTTGTGTGGGTGGGGTATAGGAGATGGGTGTCGGCTATTGGAGAGCGGAGATCTAAGAGGCCCACACATGATGTGGCCTATTTTTAGTAGTTATTGGAGGGGTTATCCGGAGTGGACATTATATGGAGGCCATATGTGGGATTCCCCTCATATAGGCATATGCATAAGGAGCTAGCTGAGCTCCAAGCTGGTGAGATGGATATAGGGTCATCGTGCTGGGGAGCACGAGATGATCCCAGTGGACAGAGTTTGGTGGTAGTTGAGGATTTTACAAGACGTACCTCCGCCCTTCCCATAGTATCGAGAGAGATGATGTGGAGAGGCCCTTACCTCTACCATAGCCTACAAAGTGCCCATAGGGCAGGAGGAGCAGGTAGTGGACCAACAGATAGATGACACCGGGTGCACAGACAAGTATAAATAGTGGTGGGTGACTCATTTACAATCCATACCACCCAGACTGGGGTAGCCGGATCTAGCCACCATCATGGTGTAGAGAGACACCCTACAGGGGTAGGTGGCTACTCTCATTACCTAGTTGGGTATACTACAAACACAACTGGAGAGATCTGAGGTAGAGGTAGCAGAGCTACATGTATAGGTGGCCAGTCTACAGCCCAGATGGCTGATGGAGGAGATGGAGATGGAGAGGAGGGTGATGGTTAGGTGGCAGCCTTATAGGCTTAGGTGGCAGGTTTATAGGGCCATTTGGCCACAACCCAGGCACAGATTGGGGTCTTACAGGCCCAGATATAGGCACAGGGATAGGGAACACCACCACAGCACCGAGACCGGGTCCTAGTTCATAAAAGAGCAGGAGTGAGACAGGGGCCGAGACCTATGGGACCACCATAGACTATGCCTATATCCAAGTTATGGGATGCCCTAGGTGAGTATAGATATTACCAAGACCAGCTAATGGTAGTCGAGATAGACTTCATATCCTATGCCGAGTACAGGGCACAACAAGTGTCTAGTGAGAGGATGAGATCCCACACTCACAAAGGTGGAGAGCATAGGGGACCAATGAGCTCTAAGTCTAGATCAAGGAGAGGCCACTAAATCACGAGATACTAGCTCTAGGTGGTGTGCTTTGCAGCAGGGACCTAGGAGGTAGAGGATACAGGTGATACAGAGATGGATGACATCCGCCAAGATGCCTGATATGTGGCACCTAGTTTTTATGTATGATAGTCATTTTTGTGATATATATCAGCCTACGTGCTGAGAGATAGTTGTATTTTTTATCACATACAGCTGCTATGCCAAAGATAGTGAGGATGTATGAGAGGTTTTGTATATTTTGAGCATATACCAGCCTGCGCTAGCCGAAGAGATTTTGTATTGATTCATTATTTTATTGTATATATGAGACCGGCCTGTGTGTCGATGACATTTTGTATTGTGTATCGGCCTACGTGCCAATGATTTTGAGATGATGGACATGAGGAGATAGCCATGTATATTGTATTGAGATACACATTTATTTATATGATGAGATACATGATATATATATATATATATATATATTTTTTTGATTTGTTGATGTGGTGATGAGATTTTGATTTTTGTTTTGATATGGATGGAAATTAGGTGAGTTAGGCATGATGGAGTTAGGTTGGTTTAGGCATGGATCGATTCAGTCTTAGGCATGGATGGCATCGGTCTTAGGTATGATTGAGTTAGGTTTTGGCATGGATCGAGTCAGTCGGTTTAGGTATGGATTGAGTCAAAGTCGGTTTAGGCGTGGATCGAGCCAAGTTGTAGGCGTGGATTGAGTTAGGTTAGTAGGTGAAGTTGTGATTTATTATTATTTGAAATGAATGATAATATGGGTCATATGTGAGATGTGGTATAATCTATGCATAGTGATGATAAAGAAATGGTAGGCGTAATAAATGTATGTTGTGATAAGGATTAAAATATGAAGCAACTTGTTATGTATGTGGTTTAATTTCCAATGTTGGGTATAAAAGGGAAACTAAGTGAGGTGTGATGTAATGTGAGGAACATGGAAGATGAATTTTTTAGGGTAGAGAATGCTAACCTCCAAGGGCCCCATGCCCTCGAGTGTTGCCTACATAGTCCCGGCAAAAAGGGACCTCTAGGCTAATAAATTTCTCCCATGAGCTAGGGAAGAATATGAGGAGGTATGAAAATGAGTTAGTAGGTTTTAGGCATGGTGTGGGTTTTAGATATGTTAGGTGTGGGTGGATTATAGGTAGAGTGATATAGGTGGGGTCAATTATGGCAAAATAAGAAGATCACCCCAAGGTAAGTGTTGAGGACCAAATCCTGTATAAGGTAATCAATACATAAAAAATATGGTTAAAAGATAAGAGGGGGCAATAAAGCCACTTGATTGGGTAGGATCATACCGAGTAGATCATACCTTGGAGGAGGTGATGAATGTAAGACCCTAAAGACATTGCATGATTGATTGTTCTATGGTGAAAAGTAGTCACATGATCACCAAATGTCTAAGTTCCAAAAAATTTGATTGAGGCCGTGAGAAATGGGAGTGGGAATGGTAAGAAGGGTGAAAGGTAGTTAATTTTTATATGGTATAGGTAGCATGCGCTTCAGGCAAGAGAACCTAGGTCACAATGGGCAAGTCCATGACTAAAAGGTTTGTTGTTTTGACTTATAGTTGAGATAGACTGATCAATGTGGGAAGTCTATATGGGATGAAGAAAATTTAACTCCTTGAGGTCTTCGTGAAGTTGATCGATGTGGGAAGATTCGGTTGCTCTCATTTTTTTAAGAGATTTTCACAGTTTTCCTTCGAGGAGCAAAGATATTTATAGCAGCAACTCTCAAGAAGAATATGTCCTTTTGAGGGAGTCATCTTTTGAGTGGAAGTTTGACTCAAGGAGTTATATCCCATGTGAGGGCTTTGAAGTCATGGACAAGACCAAGGTGGAGGATAGGACTCTCGTGTAAAAGGCAAGGTGAAACAACCATGGGATCTCATCTAAAGGTAGATGAAAATTATCCATGAAAATCATGCTATGTGTAGCGCCATGGTACACATTCAAGAGAACATAACAAGTGATGTGCTCACATGATTCTTGTTTAATCATTAGTGAGGTGTATAAAGTGAATAGTGCTTAAGGGATGAGCATGGAAAGAGAAAAAGGTGAGGTAGGATGACAAGTCAATAGTAGAATGGTCAAATATGCAAGGCGTTAAGGGGCTGGTTCGGGTTTACCATCGAGTGAAGCTAAACGATAAGCACCGATCCATAGGCATGAGTCACTTAAGTATGGTCCAAGCCAATTAGGAATAAATTTACCCCATTTGCTTTTTTTTTTTCGCTTTAGTTACATATTGATTTTCTTTCAAGACAAGGTCATCGACTTGGAAGGTTCGTGCATGGATGTGTTTGTCGTAGGCATGTTTGATAAGTTTTTGGTAAACTTGAAGGTTATCCAGAGTGTTAAGATGAATTTCATCTAATTACTCTAGCATTTGTGTTAAATGGTCCTAATAAAAGTCATCATCATTGAGCATGTCATGGAGAGAAATGCGGAGTGAGGGAATCTAGACTTCAAGAGGTAGGAATACCTTTGTACCGTAGACTAGAGAAAAGGGTGTGGCTGTAGTGGAAGTGTGAATACTAGTGCGGTATGCCCATAGGGAAAAAGGAATGTGCATATGCCAATCCTTCCTAGTATCATTAACCAATTTCATAAGAATTTTTTTGAGGGTTTTGTTAGTGGATTCAGCTTGGCTATTGGTTTGTGGGTAATAAGGTGATGAGAAACTAAGCTAAATGCCAAAGGCGTTATAAAAATTTTACAATGTTTTGTTTTGAATTATTTTCCATCATCGTGATGAGATGATGAGAACACTAAAGTGACAAATGACGTGGTGGTTAATAAACTCACATATTTTCTCGGCTTTCATGGAGATGAGTGGTATGGCTTCCACCCATTTAGTATAGTATTCGGTAGCAAGCGATGATCCATTGATGGCATTGGGAAGAATGGGGATTGATTTCTCCGACAAGATCTAAACCCCATTGAGAGAAGGGCCAAAGGTCATGGGTAACTTGTAAGGCATGACTGGGTGTATGATGAAGATTGGAATGTTGTTGGAATTTTACACAACATTTGACGTAGTCACAACAATCATAGTTAAGGGTTGGCTAGTAATAGCCTAGGTGAAGAATATGCTTAGCAACAACAAGGCCACTGAAGTGACCTCCACATATGCCATCATGAACTTCCTTAATGGTATAAGGAATTTCAGAACTTGTGAGGCATCGTAAGATAATACCATCAAAGCCACGCTTATAGAGAAGGCACCCCATCATGATCTAATGAGAGAATTTTTATGGAAGGTGCGTTGTCCATTACGGGGGAGATTAGGAGGTAAGATGGAGAGAGAAAGATAGTTAGAGTATTGTTTGTACCAAAGGTCACTCGGGTTCTAGGGTAGCGGTACCAATAGAGTAAACCTTGTGCAATAAATAAGAAGGTGATTGGAGTCATTGTATCGTGACAAAGATTTTAGAATCGCAGGTGAAGTAGGTATTTGGGAAGCCAAGCAGGCCATGGTATTTATAAATTTGTTAGTTGAACATGGGATGGTTTGAAGGGTGTAATGGTCAAAGGTGGTAAAAATTATGTCTACATGATGTTTATACTTTTGAAGTATCTCGTTACGACATTGGTATATACCATTGACTTGGTTTATGACCAATTGAGAATCACCAAAGATGTTGATGGATTTGACATCTAGGGCATATGTGGCTTGGAGACCCAGTACGAGCACTTTGTATTCAGAAATATTGTTGGTGCATTCAAAATATAGTTTGAAAGACAAAGGCATGGGTTCACCATCAAGAGGAATGAGGATAATACCAGCCCCACCCCCACACTAACACTTGGAAACATCAAAGAAGAGTGTCATTTGGTAAGGGGGTTCGTATAGGGAAAGGGTAGTAATTGACTCATCTAGAAAGTCAAAATTAGAGGGTTGATCCCCGGAAATAGGTTCGTCGGCCAATTGGTCAGCAATAGCTTGGCCCTTGATGGACTTTTGATGAATGAATTCAAGGTCAATATCAGCTAAAAGCATAAGCCATCGAGTGGCATGCACTCGATTTTGGCAAGGTTTGGCATACATGAAGTGTAAGGGTCAATGTTGGTCATAACATAGGTTTTGTGGTTGAGTAGGTAATGACAGTGAGTTTTGGAAATGAAAACTAAGGCTAAGCAATTTTTTTGGGGTGGGTGTATCGGGTTTCATAGTCCAAAAGAGTATGGCTTATGTAATAAACCACCTACTCCCTGTGTTGTTCATCATGATGAGCGAGCATGGCATGATAGGAGTGATCGGTAGCTATAGGTAAAAGGTTGATCATCTTTAGATGGAATGAGTAAAGGTGGTTGGAGAAGGTATTGTTTTAAGGCCTCAAAATATTTGTGGCAATCATCATCCCATTTAAAGGAGACATCCTTCTTGAGTAGATGATGAAAAGGTTAAAATCGATCAAATAATTGTGAAATGAAATGGAAAATAGATTGCAATTTACCCTTACAGGATATGGCGTTTTTGAAGGTTAGTGGCTAGAGGAATTTCGAGAATGGCCTTGACATTAGCAAGGTCAACTTCTACACCACATGGGAAATGATAAAGCCCAGGATCTTTCCGAAAGGACCGAGAAAGATGCACTTCTTAGGTGAAGGTGGACGTAATATTTAATGAGAGACACCAAAGAAGGTTTTGAGGATGGTAAGGTGATCTGAGTGGCATTTAGATTTGGCTAAGATATCATCCACGTAATCTTCCAATATTTGGTGCATGATGTCATTGAATATGTAAGTCATAGCCCACTAATACGTGGCACTAGTGTTTTTAAGGCCAAAAGGCATGACTCGATAGTAGAAGGTCCCCCAAGGGGTGATGAATAAGGTCTTGTGTTTATCTTCTAGGAAAAAAAAATTTGGTTATAACCCGAGAATCCATCCATGATTGATAGCATCTCGTGGCGTGGTAAGGTCAACTAAGCCGGTCAATACCGGGTAAGGGAAAGTCATCTTTCGTAGACATGCTAGGTTGAGGTCATGGAATTCCATAAAATGCGGAGTCCCCCTGTCACCTTATTGATAGGGAAAATGTTAGAAATCCATCAAGGATAATCAATGGGTAAGATGAAGGAAACAGAAAGAAGGCATTGAAGCTCTTCTTGATGAGAAGGAAATGTGAAGGTGCATTTTCCTCGGCTTTTGTTTGATGGGTTTGGCATCGAATAAAGTGACAATATTATGGACCACTATGGTGGGGTCAATACCGGTATGTCTTTGTAAGACCAAGCAAAAGTGTGGTTATGGTCTTTGATAAAATAAGTGTGGCTTTCATGTTTAGTAGCATCTAAAGATTGACTGATCTTTAGGATGTGTGGGTCATCCTGAGTATGAATGTTGATCTCGATAGTCGATTCATTCAACATGGTTTGCATCTCAGAAGGTAACGAATGATGAATATATGAGTCTTTTGCACCAAGGTAGGTGAGTATAGATTCATCATCCTAACATTAAATGACATTAATTGAAGGTGTATCATCATTGATCATCTCGTGATACGGTGAAGGGAAGAGTGAAAGGGGCCTTGCCCTCATGTTGATAAGTCGAGGTCCCAAGGAAATGGTGTTTATGAAAAAAAATGTTAGGAGGGATATATTCTCGATACATCAACTCGCTCGGTGATGGTCGTGAGGAAGGCAAAGAGTGAGTGAAGAAGGTGGAGAAGGGATGATGTCCTTCATGAGCTCAATGCAGCTTGTTTGGTAGGTGGTTTAGGAAACCGATACCACTACGGTCATTATGTTTGTGGGTGGTACATGGAATAATGGTATGGAGGCCTTGCTCATAAAATCCAAAACCAAAACCCTTCCATGCACACCGGCAAGCAGGAAGGTATGGGAAAAACGGTGATTGGTGAGAGACTTGAAGTTAGTAGAAAATGGGCAGGTTTGTGATGGTGGTCCTGGTGTGTAAGTGGTAGATCAAGTCCTCCATAGGTGAGAATAGTACAAAGGTGAGGATGACCATACAAGAGACATTCTCCTATATGGTGATCATAATGTGGGTGTTGGTGAAGGCTTCCGTACTCTTGTGGAGTAAGAAATGTGTTAACACTATATAGGTGGTATTCCCCAGAGTGAGGCATTGAAAAATGCCTTCCAATGGATCGGTGGTTGGTATATAGGTAGCTGGAATAAACGATGTGTCGAAGGTTGACGTGGAGGTGGGGTTAATGGCTAGGGGAGGCTAATGGGTCAGCCATGGAGGTTGTGGTAGCAGAGAGGAATGGAGGAGGTACATATGGTTGAGGTAGTAATCGTATTGGTAAGCAAAGGCATAGATGAATTGGTGGTGGTCATCGCGGAGGTATACATTTTAATGGGTATGAGCACATCATTGGGTCGAAGTAAATCATGTTGCATGTTTTAAAGGATCATGGGTCATTTGGAATGGTATAGGTGTGTCCTTCATGTTCAAACTTTACATAATGATGCAAAGTGGAAGGAACACAACCCATGACACGAATCCAGGGTTTTCCAAGCAACAAGTTATATTGGAATTCCCCCTCCAAGACGTAGAATAGTTCGGAATAGTACGGGGCCCACATGAATGTGGAGGATGATGGTGCCTAGTGTTGAGGTGATAGTGTCATTGAATGAACGCAACATGACAGGATGTTTATGCATGCAATTGTTAGGTATGCGCATTTGAGAGAATGCATGGGATGAAATGATGTTAATGCTAGCGCCCCCATCAATCATCACATGGCGTACTGTATGTCATCGATGTGACAGAGATGAATAGAGTTGGGTCCGGGTCATCACTTGGTGTGGTGTGATCTTTTCCTCTAAGAAGCTAAGGGAGGCTACTTGGTGAGTAGGATGGGGTGAAGATGAAGTTGGTAATTTGGGTAAGAGAGGCTACATGATGGGGTGTGATAATGGAGGTTACGGGTGTAGGGTCATTGGGTAAAACCTCAATAGATCAAGAACTTCCATGAGAGCTTGATGATGGGATACCAAGGTTTAGATGAGGTCCTGTTTCACTCGGAATGTTTTGGCTTTCGGGAATAGAGTTGCTTCTATCCTTTCATTCCTTTTAGAAACAGATGAGGTTAGGGTTAGGAGGAATACCTGTTGAATGTCGAGATGGTGTGCGCGTACCGTAGAGACAGATCAGGCTGACTGCAGAGACTCCTTTTTGTCTGGGAAGGACTACCTGCAAATAAGAACACAAGACCACAAGATTTTGATTAAACAATAAATGAGGAAACTACCTTAGGCCCTGGAATTATAAAATTTTCTTTCGAAGGTGGTCAGTTCCCCTGCTAATATGAATTAACACAAAAGACTGCAAAATATTAATTAAATTATTTCGTTAAACTGGGTAGGGGGAAAGGCTGGTTTTCTGGTTTTTGATCAGAGGAACCGATGCCGGTTACTGATAACCGATGCCGGTCACTGATAACCGATGGCGGTTACTGATAACCGATAGCGGTGGGTTCTACGATCTTCTTGGCAGCTATGGTGTTTGTAATGGCTGGTTTTTGGATGGTATTAGGAAATGGGATGATTAGAAGCAAAAGAATGACAGTTAGATGCAATGGCACGTTGGGTAGTGGATTCAGAAACGGATTTAGGAGCACTGAGATTCAAGAAGCATAAGAAATGTTATAACAAAGGACATGCAAGATGTGACTTACTGGTTTTGGCACAGATGCAAGTTGATCTCCTTGGTTGTAAACACTTCTGGTTTCTTTACTCGTCTCTGCTCTGTCAAGTGAAGATCTGGACTCTGTTCCTCGCTCGCAATGCCTCTCGCTGATTCGAAATCCTTTTGACCGATCTCCAAAATGAAATTCCGATCCATTGTTTTGGTTGGGGAGCCCATTTACAGGAACCGATGGTGGTTACGTAACGACGACTGCCGAGTAGAACCGGCATCGGTAGAAGGAAAAAGTAGGCTATTTTTAGTAAAATAGCCCACCTTCCCCGCTTTCTCCCGAGAGATCGCCATGGATTGGTCAAGTGGCTAGAAGGTCGGCTTTAAAAGTGCGAGTAAGGAGGCATTAGTTATGGATGTGAGTCTAGACCAAGTCATGGGTCTTAATTAGGTTAGTTTAGGGTTAGGGCTAGGTGGGCGATGAGGTGGCAAAGTGAGGTGGCGGGTAAGGTGATGTGGATTTATCAATTACAAGGTAATTAATAAATGATTGTGTAAAGTTTAGGTAATGAGGTTAGGTTGCTAAATGGGATGCGGGTCACAAGGGGTCGTAAGACATGAATTTGGTGTCTACATTAGCCCTTATCATGTCGTGTGTAACTTGTTTTGTAAAGTGCACGTACAATAATATGAAGTGGTTTCCCCGTTAAGGGTATAGGTAATCCCCTCAAATCTATCACAGATTGAGTGAACGGGAAATCGGGATAGGGTTGATAAAGGGTATATGTTGTAGAGAGGATGGTAAGGTGGTGGGGTAGGTCCAAGGAAGCGCAGACACATGTGAAATGCAATAAGACGACTAGGTACATGATTTCGACGAGCAAACCAGATGATGTATAGGAAAAGGTCGATAGTTTATCCAAACAAGGGTGATATAATCCCGGTATCCAAGGCATAGGAAGTAGCTCCGTGGTATATAACAGGTAAGGTACAGAACGTTTAGGCATGTTTGGCCGTACTCAAATGGTTGGTTTGGCCGAGATAAACGTCACGGTCCCAGTCTAGGCAAAGTTGGTCGACAGATCAAGTCAAGGACCCTAATCATGCTAAAACACGAACAGTGAGCTCGATTGAACAAAAACTACCGAGATGGGTGGATAAAAGTGTATGGTGTTGATTGGGTAAGGGATGGAAGTGGTACGGCCGTGGGTCGGGCCAAGTTGTTTGTTGTCGGCCTCGGGTCGGGCCAGAAGGGTAAAGGGAGGCCTTGGGTCGGGCCAAATAGTGAGGGCGAGGCCTTGGGTCGGGCCAATTGGTAGGTTGAGGCCTTGGGTCGGGCCAAATTGGTAGGGCGAGGCCTTGGGTCGGGCCAAATGGGTAGGGCGAGGCCTTGGGTCGGGCCGAATAGGTAGGTTGAGGCCTTAGGTCGGGCCGAATAGGTAGGTTGAGGCCTTAGGTCGGGCCGAATAGGTAGGTTGAGGCCTTAGGTCGGGCCGATTGGGTAGGTTGAGGCCTTAGGTCGGGCCGAAACAGTAGGTCGAGGCCTTAGGTCGGGCCGATTGGTAGGTCGAGGCCTTAGGTCGGGCCGAATAGGTAGGTTGAGGCCTTGGGTCGGGCCAAATAGGTAGGTTGAGGCCTTAGGTCGGGCCGAATAGGTAGGTCGAGGCCTTAGGTCGGGCCGAATAGGTAGGTTGAGGCCTTAGGTCAGGCTGGACAAGTGAACAAATGGTGTGCAGCAAAGGTGGATAGAGGCGATATTGGTGAAAAAGAGGCAAGGAGTAAATAAGGGCAAAGAATGGGGTGAAAGTTGGGTAGAGAACCGATGTCGATTCTGCATGACCGATATCGGTTAAGGGACCGATACCGGTTCCTTAGGGCAAAATGAAACCGATATCGGTGAAAGGTGAAAAACCTATAAAAAGAAAAATACGGCTTGTCATTGTCACTTTTGTTATTTGCAAACCAAATCGACTTGTCTGACGTGGAGAGTTGGGATTAGAGGCTGATTGAGTGAGGTGGAGCTATTGTCAGATTGGCGGAGAGAGTTGATAGTGGGCCCGATTAAGGAGGAGGCAGCAGCTTGATTGGCCGGGACCAAGTAGATCGTGATCGAGCCATGGCACAGCAGAGAGGAGCCGGAGTCCTCCATTCGAGAGGGCGTATTAATATGTTACAGGAGAGATTGGCAGATCAGTGGGTGGTACCAATAGCCATGGTACCTTTGAGGACAGAGAGGCCTGGTGAGAGGGGTCGACGATCACGATCATCACCTAGTTCGGGATGAGGCGTGAGGGTCTGAGTAAATGTTAGCAAGGTATAAGAATAAATAAGGATGCCGACGTGTGTCGATGATAGAGAAGATGTATTTGTTTAACATCTAAATAAAGCTGAATATGTATGTTGATTTGAGTTACGATAATAATAAGAATGTTTGTGTTTTGATTTTTGGTGTTTTGAAAAAAGGATAAAGAGGAATGTGATGAAATAGAAAAAAGGATAATGATAGGTTATGGTAGGGGATGGTCGAGCTAACCTTGGGAGACCCCATGTCTCGAAGTGCTGCCTACATAGCCCATTGCACAAAGCAAGGAGGGGCCTCAGATCGATGTTGTAGTTCTCCTTAGGATCGTGGGAGAGGTGAATTCGTGCAATTTGGTACGGTTTAGGCAATTGGTTGGTTGGTAAAAATATTAAGATTAGTAAAGGTAAGGTTGATGGTGTTGGTAATGAATTGGTGATGTTGTAAAAGGTATAAGGAAGGGAAGGTTAGCCTACCCAAGTAGAAGGGAACCATGTCCCGATTAAGGTCAACACACAATCCTAGATGCGAGGCAAAGCGGAAAGAGTGCTCCGTAGGTGAAAAGAGCTAAACAAACCACATATGAGGTTAGGGTTAGGAGGAATACCCGTTGAATGTCGAGATGGTGTGCGCGCACCGTAGAGACAGATCGTGCCGATCGCAGAGACTCCTTTTGTGCGGGAAGGACTACCCGCAAATAAGAACACAAGACCACAAGATTTTGATTAAACAATAAATGAGGAAACTGCCTTAGGCCCAGGAAATATAAAACTTCCTTTCGAAGGTGGTCAGTTCCCCTACTAATATGAATTAACACAAAAGACTGCAAAATATTAATTAAATTATTTCGTTAAACTGGGTAGGGGGAAAGGCTGGTTTTCTGGTTTTGATCGAGAGAACCGATGCTTGTTATCGATAACCGATAATGTCAATGATAACCGATGGCGATTACTAATAACCAATAAGCGTGGGTTCTACGATCTTCTTGGCAGCTATGGTGTTTGTAATGGCTGGTTTTTGGATGGTATTAGGAAATGGGATGATTAGAAGTAAAAGAATGACAGTTAGATGCAATGGCACGTTGGGTAGTGGATTCAGAAACGGATTTAGGAGCACTGAGATTCAAGAAGCATAAGAAATGTTATAACAAAGGACATGCAAGATGTGACTTACTGGTTTTGGCACAGATGCAAGTTGATCTCCTTGGTTGTAAACACTTCTGGTTTCTTTACTCGTCTCTGCTCTGTCAAGTGAAGATTTGGACTCGTCCCTCGCCGCAATGCTCTCTCGCTGATTCAGAAATCCTTTTGGACCGATCTCCAAAATGAAATTCCGATCCGTTGTTTTGGTTTGGGAGCCCATTTACAGGAACCGATGGTGGTTACGTAACCGACTTACGGCCGAGCAGAACCGGCATCGGTAAGGAAAAAGTAGGCTATTTTTAGTAAAATAGCCCACCTTCCCTGCTTTTCTCCCGAGAGATCAGTTGCGGGATTGGTCAAGTGGCTAGAAGGTCGGCTTTGGGTGCGAGTAAGGAGGCATTAGTTATGGATGTGAGTCTAGACCAAGTCATGGGTCTTAATTAGGTTAGTTTAGGGTTAGGGCTAGGTCATGATGAGGTGGCAAAGTGAGGTGGCGGGTAAGGTGATGTGGATTTATCAATTACAAGGTAATTAATAAATAATTGTGTAAAGTTTAGGTAATGAGGTTAGGTTGCGAAATGGGATGCGGGTCACAAGGGGTCGTAAGACACGAATTTGGTGTCTACATTAGCCCCTTATTGTCATGTAGCTTGTTTTTGTAAAGTCGCACTGACAATAATATGAAGTGGTTTCCATGTTAAGGGTATAGGTAATCCCCCTCAAATCTATCACAGATTGAGTGAACGGGAAATCAGGGATAGGGTTGATAAAGGGTATATGTTGTAGAGAGGATGGTAAGGTGGTGGGGTAGGTCCAAGGAAGCAGACGCATGTTGAAATGCAATAGTACGACTAGGGTACATGATTTGACGAGCAAACCAGCGATGTATAGGCAAAGGTTGATAGTTTATCCAAACAAGGGTGATATAATCCTCGGTATCCAAGGCATAGGAAGTAGCTCCAAGGTATATAACGGTGTAAGGCACAGAACGTTTAGGCATGTTCGGCCGTACCCAAATGGTTGGTTTGGTTGAGATAAACGTCACGGTCTAGGTCTGGGCAAAGTTGGTCGACAGATCAAGTCAAGGACCCTAATCATGCTAAAACACGAACAGGTGAGCTCGATTGAACAAAAAACTACCGGATGGGTGGATAAAAGTGTATGGTGTTGATTCTGGGTAAGGGATGGAAGTGGTATGCAGCCGTGGTCGGGCCAAGTTGTTGGGTTGCGGCCTTGGTCGGCCAATGGTAAAGGGAGGCCTTGGGTCGGGCCAAATAGTGAGGGCGAGGCCTGGTCGGGGCCAATGGTAGGTCGAGGCCTTGGGTCGGGCCAAATTGGTAGGGCGAGGCCTTGGGTCGGGCCAAATGGGTAGGGCGAGGCCTTGGGTCGGGCCGAATAGGTAGGTTGAGGCCTTAGGTCAGGCCGAATAGGTAGGTTGAGGCCTTAGGTCAGGCCGAATAGGTAGGTTGAGGCCTTAGGTCGAGCCGATTGGGTAGGTTGAGGCCTTAGTCGGGCCGAATAGGTAGGCCGAGGGCTTAGGTCGGGCCGATTGGTAGGTTGAGGTCTTAGGTCGGGCCGAATAGGTAGGTTGAGGCCTTAGGTCAGGCCAAATAGGTAAGTTGAGGCCTTAGGTCGGGCCGAATAGGTAGGTTGAGGCCTTAGGTCGGGCCGAATAGGTAGGTTGAGGCCTTAGGTCAGGCCGGACAAGTGAACAAATGGTGTGCAGCAAAGGTGGATAGAGGCGATATTGGTGAAAAAGAGGCAAGGAGTAAATAAGGGCAAAGAATGGGGTGAAAGTTGGGTAGAGAACCGATGTCGATTCTGCATGACCGATATCGGTTAAGGGACCGATACCGGTTCCTTAGGGCAAAATGAAACCGATATCGGTGAAAGGCGAAAAACCTATAAAAAGAAAAATACGGCTTGTCATTGTCACTTTTGTTATTTGCAAACCAAATCGACTTGTCTGACGTGGAGAGTTGAGATTAGAGGCTTGATTGAGTGAGGTGGAGCTATTGTATTGGCGGAGAGAGTTGATAGTGGGCCCGATTAAGGAGGAGGCAGCAGTTGATTGGCCGGGGACCCAGCAGATCGTGATGGAGCTATGGCACAGCAGAGGAGCTGGAGTCCTCCATGCGAGAGGGCATATTCATATGTTACAGAGAGATGTGGCAGATCGGTGGTGGTACCAATAATTTGTGGTACCTTTGAGGACGTAGAGGCCCGGCGAGAGGGGTCGACGATCACGATCATCACCTAGTTCGGGATGAGGCGTGAGGGTCCGAGTAAATGTTAGCAAGGTATAAGAATAAATAAGGATGCCGACTGCTGTGTCGATGATAGAGAAGATGTATTTGTTTAACATCTAAATAAAGCTAAATATGTATGTTGATTTGAGTTACGATAAAAATAAGAATGTTTGTGTTTTGATTTCGGTGTTTTAAAAAAAAAGGATAAAGAGGAATGTGATGAAATAGAAAAAGGATAATGATAGGTTATGGTAGGGGATGGTCGAGCTAACCTTGGGAGACCCCATGTCTCCGAAGTGCTGCCTACATAGCCCATCGCACGCAAGGAGGGGCCTCGATCGATGTAGTTCTCCCTTAGGATCGTGTGGAGAGGGAATTCAGGCAATTTGGTACGGTTTAGGCAATTGGTTGGTTGGTAAAAATATTAAGATTAGTAAAGGTAAGGTTGATGGTGTTGGTAATGAATTGGTGATGTTGTAAAAAGGTATAAGGGAAGCGAAAGTTAGCCTACCCAAGTAGAAGGGAACCATGTCCCGATTAAGGTCAACACACAATCCTAGATGCGAGGCAAAGGAGAAAAGAGTGCTCCGTAGGTGAAAAGAGCTAAACAAACCACATATGAGGTTAGGGTTAGGAGCAATACACCTGTTGAATGTCGAGATGTGTGCGCGCATCGTAGAGACAGATCAGCCTGACTGCAGAGACTCCTTTTCTCCGGGAAGGACTACCTGCAAATAAGAACACAAGACCATAAGATTTTGATTAAACAATAAATGAGGAAAACCTTAGCCCAGAAATATAAAACTTCCTTTCGAAGGTGGTGGTTCCTCGCTAATATGAATTAACACAAAAGACTGCAAAATATTAATTAAATTATTTCGTTAAACTGGGTAGGGGGAAAGGCTGGTTTTCTGGTTTTTGATCAGAGGAACCGATGTCTTGCATCGATAACCGATGCCGTCATCGATAACCGATGGCGGTTACTAATAACCAATAGCGGTGGGTTCTACAATCTTCTTAGCAGCTATGGTGTTTGTAATGGCTGGTTTTTGGATGGTATTAGGAAATGGGATGATTAGAAGCAAAAGAATGACAGTTATATGCAATGGCACGTTGGGTAGTGGATTCAGAAACGGATTTAGGAGCACTGAGATTCAAGAAGCATAAGAAATTTTATAACAAAGGACATGCAAGATGTGACTTACTGGTTTTGGCACAGATGCAAGTTGATCTCCTTGGTTGTAAACACTCGGTTTCTTTACTGCTCTCGCTCGCTCTGTCAGTGAAGATTTGGACTCGACTCCCTCGCCGCAATGCTCTCGTTGATTCGAAATCCTTTTCGACCGATCTCCAAAATGAAATTCTGATCCGTTGTTTTGGTTTGGGAGCCCATTTACAGGGAACCGATGGCGGTTACGTAACCGACGACTGGCCGAGCAGGAACCGCATCAGTAAGGAAAAAGTAGGCTATTTTTAGTAAAATAGCCCACCTTCCCCGCTTTCTCCCGAGAGATACCGATATGGCTTTCGGGATTGGTCAAGTGGCTAGAAGGTCGGCTTTGGGTGTGAGTAAGGAGGCATTAGTTATGGATGTGAGTCTAGACCAAGTCATGGGTCTTAATTAGGTTAGTTTAGGGTTAGGGCTAGGTCATGATGAGGTGGCAAAGTGAGGTGGCGGGTAAGGTGATGTGGATTTATCAATTACAAGGTAATTAATAAATAATTGTGTAAAGTTTAGGTAATGAGGTTAGGTTGCGAAATGGGATGCGGGTCACAAGGGGTCGTAAGACACGAATTTGGTGTCTACATTAGCCCCTTATTGTCATGTAGCTTGTTTTGTAAAGCTGCACGGACAATAATATGAAGTGGTTTCCCATGTTAAGGGTATAGGTAATCCCCCTCAAATCTATCACAGATTGAGTGAACGGGAAATCAGGGATAGGGTTCGATAAAGGGTATATGTCAGAGAGAGGATGGTAAGGTGGTGGGGTAGGTCCAAGGAAGCAGCACGCATGTTGAAATGCAATAGTACGACTAGGGTACATGATTTGACGAGCAAACCAGCGATGTATAGGCAAAGGTCGATAGTTTATCCAAACAAGGGTGATATAATCCTGGTATCCAAGGCATAGGAAGTAGCTCCAAGGTATATAACGAGTGTAAAGGCAGAACGTTTAGGCATGTTCGGCCGTACTCAAATGGTTGGTTTGGTTGAGATAAACGTCACGGTCTAGGTCTAGGCAAAGTTGGTCGACAGATCAAGTCAAGGACCCTAATCATGCTAAAACACGAACAGGTGAGCTCGATTGAACAAAAAACTACCGGATGGGTGGATAAAAGTGTATGGTGTTGATTTTGGGTAAGGGATGGAAGTGGTGCGTGCGTGGGTCGGGCCAAGTTGTTGGGTGCGGCCTTGGTCGGGCCGAATGGGTAAAGGGAGGCCTTGGGTCGGGCCAAATAGTGAGGGCGAGGCCTTAGGGGTCGGAGCCAATTGGTAGGTTCGAGGCCTTGGGTCGGGCCAAATTAGTGGTAGGCGAGGCCTGGGTCGGGCCAAATGGGTAGGGCGAGGCCTTGGGTCGGGCGAATCAGTAGGTGGCGAGGCCTTAGGTCGGGCCGAAAAGGTAGGTTAAGGCCTTAGGTCCTGGCCGAATAGGTAGGTTGAGGCCTTAGGTCGAGCCGATTGGGGTAGGCCGAGGCCTGCAGGTCGGGCCGAATAGGTAGGTTGAGGGCTTAGTTCGGCCGATTGGTAGGTTGAGTTCTTAGGTCGGCCGAATAGGTAGGCCGAGGCCTTAGGTCGGGCCAAATAGGTAAGTTGAGGCCTTAGGTCGGGCCGAATAGGTAGGTTGAGGCCTTAGGTCAGCCAACAAGTGAACAAATGGTGTGCGAAAAGAAAGGTGGATAGAGGCGATATTGGTGAAAAAGAGGCAAGGAGTAAATAAGGGCAAAGAATGGGGTGAAAGTTTGGTAGAGAACCGATGTAGATTCTGCATGACCGATATCGGTTATAAGGACCGATATCGGTTCCTTAGGGCAAAATGAAACCGATATCGGTGAAAGCGAAAAAGCTATAAAAAGAAAAATACGGCTTGTCATTGTCACTTTTGTTATTTGCAAACCAAATCGACTTGTCCGACGTGGAGAGTTGAGATTAGAGGCTTGATTGTAGGAGGTGGAGCTATTGTATTGTGCGTAGAGAGAGAGAGTTGTGAGTAGGCCCGATTAAGGAGGAGGCAGCAGCTTGATTGGTGGGGAATGAAGCAGATCGTGGATTGGAGCCATGGCACAGCGAGAGGAGCTGGGAGTCCTCCATGCGAGAGGGCGTATTCATATGTTATAGAGAGATTGGCGAGATCGGTGGCGTGGTACCAATACAGCCGTGGTACCTTTGAGGACGAAGAGAGGCCGGCGAGAGGTCGACGATCACGATCATCACCTAGTTGGGATGAGGCGTGAGGGTCCGAGTAAATGTTAGCAAGGTATAAGAATAAATAAGGATGCCGACCTGCGTGTCGATGATAGAGAAGATGTATTTGTTTAACATCTAAATAAAGCTGAATATGTATGTTGATTTGAGTTACGATAAAAATAAGAATGTTTGTGTTTTGATTTTCGGTGTTTTGAAAAAAGGATAAAGAGGAATGTGATGAAATAGAAAAAAGGATAATGATAGGTTATGGTAGGGGATGGTCGAGCTAACCTTGGGAGACCCCATGTCTCGAAGTGCTGCCTACATAGCCCATTCGCACAAAGCAAGGAGGGGCCTCGATCGATGTAGTTCTCCTCAGGATCGGGAGAGGCGAATTCGTAAGTGGGGCAATTTGGTACGGTTTAGGCAATTGGTTGGTTGGTAAAAATATTAAGATTGGTAAAGGTAAGGTTGATGGTGTTGGTAATGAATTGGTGATGTTGTAAAAGGTATAAGGGAAGCGAAGGTTAGCCTACCCAAGTAGAAGGGAACCATGTCCTGATTAAGGTCAACACACAATCCTAGATGCGAGGCAAAGCAGAAAGAGTGCTCCGTAGGTGAAAAGAGCTAAACAAACCACATATTAATGTAGGAGGAGCTTGAAGCGCTAGGTACCGTGCATAGACGAGAAGTCAATAGGTGAAAAGAGTTGTGTGATCACAATATATCGAGCGTACATTACGTCCCTTGAGTTGAAACAAATGGTGAGGTGAGGTGGATGGTATAGCTGAGGTGCAGAGAACTTATTACAAAGTGAGTGTTCTGACGAAAGAGAACCTACCCTAAATAGACAAGTCCATGACTCAAAAGTCCTTTTGAATGAGGCTTTTATTTTATTGAATGTAGACTGATCGATGCGGGAAGTCTACAAGGGATATTGATTGTATTATTCTTGAGGTCTTCACGAAGCTGATCGATGCGAGAAGCTTCTGCTAGAGGCTGACTGTGTATAGCTGTCCTTCGAGGGAGCAGTCTATTTATAGTAGCAGATATGATTTTAGTGCATAGCTGTCCTTCAGGGGAGCAGTCTATAGAGAATAGCAGCAATAATTTGGCATATAGCTGTCCTTCGAGGGAGCAGTCTATATTTAATTTAGATGACTAGATGTTCTTTTTAGCGTGAAGCATCTAGTTTAGTAGGAAGTTTGACTCAAGAAAATCCCATAAGAATACGGCTTATTTTAATACTTTGAAGTCATGGACTAGACTAAAAAGGGGAAGGCATCACTGAGGTGAAGTGAGAATCAAACTATGTGAGCTTGCTTTGTTATTATGAGGTGTAGGAAACAGAGTGTATGTAGTGGTAAGTGAGCTCAAGGGACGAGCGGAAGGTAGATAAGAAGTGATATAACACTAATTTCAACAGTAGAATGGTCGAAGATGCAAGGCATTAAGGGGTTCAGGCTCAAAGTTTACCATTATTGCGAAGCTAAACGATAAGTACTGATCCATAAGTATGAGTGATTATATAAGGCCCAATCCAATTGGGAGCAAATTTTCCACGTTTGCTCTTTTCTAGTTTGGTTACATGTTGATTCTCTTTGAGAACAAGATCACCAACCTTAAAGGTACGCTCATGAAGTCACTTATCATAAGCACGTTTAATGCGTTTTTGATAGATTTGAAGGTGATCAAGAGCTGTAAGACGGCGTTCATCAAGAAGCTCCAATTGGGCTAACCGCTCTTGGCGGAAATCATCGTTGGTGAGAATATCCTGAAGAGATATTCTAAGGGAGGGTATTTGTATTTCGAGAGGCAAAACAGCCTCGGTACCGTATACCAAAGAAAAAGGTGTGGCATTAGTAGAGGTACGAATGCTAGTACGATAAGCCCAAAGGGCAAAGGGAATGTGATCGTGCCAATTTCTTCCGGATTCATTGACAACTTTCATGAGGATTTTGGTTAGTGTTTTATTAGAGGACTCGGCTTGCCCATTGGTTTGTGGATAGTAAGGTGATGAGAAACTAAGTTTGATACCAAAGTTGTCACAAAGGTCTTGCAACAACTTGTTTTTGAAAGATTTTCCATTATCTGTTATCAGGCGATGAGGAACACCAAAACGACAGATAATGTGGTGGTTAATGAACTCGACAATTTTTTCTTTTTTGATTGAAATGAGTGGAATATCCTCCACCCATTTTGTGTAATATTCGGTCGCTGTGATTATCCAACGGTGACGTTGTGAAGAGGTTGGATGAATCTCACCAATAAGGTCTAAACCCCATTGTGAGAAGGGCCAAAGATCTCGAGCGATCTGGAGCGGATGGCTAGGAGTATGTTGAAGGTTGGCATGTTGCTGACACATAACACAACGCTTAACATATTCGTAGTAGTCGTTATTGAGAGTAGGCCAATAATAACCAAGGCGAAGGATTCATTTGGCCACGGCAAGGCCGCTAAAATGTCCACCACAAATACCGTCATGGACCTGTTGGATGGTATGAGTGGCCTCCACGCCGCTGAGACAAAGAAGGAGGAGGATGCCATCAAAGCCATGTTTATAGAGGAGTCCCCCCATGACAACATAACGTGAAACACTTTTAAGAAAAGCACGTTTTCCATTACTAGTAAGGTCAGGTGGGAGGACAGAGATTGTAAGGTAGTAGTCGTGAAATTGGTGGTACCGCTTATCCCGTGAATTAGTAGACACGTATTTATCATACAAACTACGGGGTGAATAGGATGGGGCAAAAGTTGTTGGACCACGACGAATAATTCAGAGTCGATTGGCGCATGCGCGGAATTTGCGAGGCTAAGCAAGCCATAGTATCCGCAAATTTGTTAGTGGAGCGGGAATGGTTTGTATGGAATAAAGTGGGTGAATAAGGCTAGAAGTGAATCCACGTAGTGTTTGTATTTTTAAGTTCCTCGTTTTGCATTGGTAGACGCCATAACTTGATTGACTACCAATTGAGAGTCGCCAAAAATGTTGATAGATTTGATACCTAAGTGTAATGCAACTTGGAGACCCAGAACAAGGGCCTCGTATTCCGCTGTATTATTAGTGCAAGGGAAATCAAGTCGGAATGAAAGAGGCATAGGTTCAGCGTTGAGAGGAATGAGAACAACGCCGGCTCCTCCGCCGCGCTGGCATTTAGATCCGTCGAAGAAGAGGGTCATTGGGTACGACTCCTCTATGAGGGAAAGAGTAGCGATGAGTTCGTGTGGGAAATGTGAAATTGGTAAATTGTTCCCTGTAAAGGAGCTTCGCAAGTTGGTTCCGCGATGGTTTGTCCTTTGATTGATTTCTGTGGACAAACTCAAGGTCGAGGTCGGCGAGAAGCATGAGCCATCTAGAATGCGTTGGTTTAGATGAGGTTTGGCATACATGTAATGGATGGGGTCCTCAGATTGGTGATGATGAAAGTCTTGTGATTTAGAAGGTAGTGTCTGAGTTTGGTGGCCACGAATGATAGGGCAAGGCACAATTTTTCTACATGTGTGTACCTAGTCTCATAGTCCACCAAAGTACGACTTATATAATAAACGGCTTGTTCGTGATTCTCGAGTCACAATGTGCAAGCATGGCTCCTACAAATGCGTGGGTGGTGGGAAAGGTAAAGGTAGAAAGGGCGGTCGTCTTGGGGTGGGATAAGCATGGGTGGCTGCAAGAGATAGGATTTGAGAGCTTCAAGGCTTGGTGACATTCTTCGCTCCATTGGAATGCAATATCCTTTTAAGGAGGTGATGGAAAGGTCGACACCGATCCGAGAGTTGGGAGATGAAACGTCGGATAGATTGGAGCTTACCTTGTAAACTACGCAATTGTTTGAGATTTTTAGGTGGGGCATTTCTAGGATAGCTTTGACTTTAGATGGATCGACCTCAATGCCACGCAAAGAGACGATAAAGCCAAGAAGTTTTCCCGAAAGAACACCAAAGACACATTTCTTTGGTCAAGGCGACATGTAATATTGTAACAAAGATCAAAATAATGGTTAAAACATCGAGATGTTCACTACGATGTTTAGACTTGCCGAGAAGATCGTCGACATAGTCTTCAAGGATAGTGTGCATAATGTCATGGAAAATGTAGGTCATAGCCCACCGATAGGTAGCACCAAAGATTCTTAAGGCCAAATGGCATGACACGATAATGAAGGTTCCCAAGGAGTTATGAAGGCGATTTTGTGTTGATCGCAGGGCAACCAAAATTTGGTTGTATCCTGAAAAGCCATCCATGAGAGAGAGAGCATCTCATGACTGCAGCTTAGATCAACAAGTTGGTCAATGCTAGGTAAGGGAAGTCATCCTTAGGGCAAGCGAGGTTAAGATCCTGAAATCTGCGTGCATATCCGAAGTCCCCCTGTCGCTTTAGTGACAGGTATGATGTTAGAAATCCATTGAGGATAGTCAATAGGCAAGATGAATGAAACAGAAAGGAGTCGTTGGAGCTCCTCTTTGACCAAGAGAGCAATGCGTGGATGCATTTTTCTCAATTTCTGTTTGACTGGTTTGGAATCGGGGTTTAGGGTGATGTTATGGACGGCGATGGTAGGATCAATTCCTGGCATGTCAGCGTAAGACCATGCGAAAGCTTGGTTGCGAGCACGGAGAAAGGTAGTAAAGGCGGCTTGTTCTGATGTGTTAAGGGATTGTCCAATCTTCACAATGTGAGGATCCTCCTCCGTGTGGATATTGATTTCTATGGTAGATTCTGCTCAAAGATAGTTTGGGTTTCAGATGGTAAGGCTCGTTGAATATAAGAATCATCCGCGCCAAGGTAAGTGAGGATGGAGTCGTCATCCTGGCATTCAACAACATTAATCAAAGGCGAATCCTCTTCGATCATGTCTGGATAAAGAAGGGGCAAAGAAGATGGGTCGTCATTATCGCGTTGATAAGTGAGAGGACCTATGAAGATAGCATTTATGAAAAAAAAAAGTTAGGAGGGATGGATTCAGGGTCTATAGATTCTGCATGGGTGATGATGGCAAAGTGGGTGATGATGATTTGGTAGGGGCGGCGTCTTCTTCTTCCAGGATACAGCTGACAGGAGGTGTCTCCTGTGTAGGTGTTTCGGGAAAACCGAGACCACTGCGATCATTGTGTTTACGGGTAGTCACGGGAATGAGTGTATGTCGGCCTTGTTCAGTAAAGGCCAAAACCAAATCCTTTACATATAAACGAGTCAAGAAGGTGAGGTGAAACGACGATTTGTCAAGTATTGAAAATCGGATCGAAAGGAACCACACCAAGAGGAGGTTCTGGGGTAATGGAGGATGCGTCAACACCCCCATACATTAGGTTAGTGTGGCAATGGGGTGGTCCGTAAGAGATTATCTCCCCACGTGACAGTCGCCGTAGGTGGGATGTGCATGTAATTGTCCGTACTCTGCGGGTAGGGAAAGAACTAACGTTATATAGGCGGTACTCCCCCAGCGTAAGGCGCTGAAAAACATCTACTAAGGGGTCGGAGGTTGGAATGTTAGCTGCGGGAAGGGAAGTGGTTTTTGCGATGGTGGTTTCATCAATTGAAGGCGTAGGCGCGGTTGAGGTGGATGGTTGAGGTACATTTGAGGAGGATGGTTGGGTTGAATGTATGGGTGTCTTGATTGGTATAAGCACATCGTTAGGGCGGTATAACATATTGCAGGTTTTAAAGGGGGGAGGGTCAGCTTTTACGGTGTAAGACTTCCCCTCGTACTCAAATTTTATGCATCTATGTAATGTTGAGGGAACGCATCCCATGGCTCGGATCCAAGGACGACCCAGCAATATATT
The DNA here is from genome assembly GCA_018340775.1 of Taxus wallichiana var. yunnanensis. Classification (NCBI taxonomy): domain Eukaryota; kingdom Viridiplantae; phylum Streptophyta; class Pinopsida; order Cupressales; family Taxaceae; genus Taxus; species Taxus wallichiana. Next base: position 17,760,481 of record CM031233.1, read on the forward strand.
ATATTGGAACTCTCCCTCAAGGACATAGAAGAGTTCGGGTAAAGTACGTGGTCCTACGCGAATGTTGAGGATCACGGTGCCTAAGGTAGAAGTAATAGCGTCATTGAATGACCGCAACATGATGGGGTTGGCACACATGCAACTAGAAGGGATGTTCATCTGTTGGAAGGCTTTTGAAGAGATGATGTTTAGGCTAGCGCCCCCGTCAATCATAACCCGACGTACTCGAATGTCCCGGACGTAAGCGGAGATGAAAAGGGCAGGGTCAGGGTCTTCTGTACCAAAGTCGACAATTTCATCTTCAGAGAAACTGACTGCAGCAGCTTGTGGTATAGAGACAGAAGTGATTGGAGTAGTGGGCTGTTTAGTGAGAGAGGCAACGTGATTGGGTGTTAGAATGGAGGCGATAGTGTGGTTTCATTAGGTAAAACCTCTATCCTCAAGGATCTCAACAAGAGCTTGTCGATGAGATTCAAGTCTGAATGAGATCATACAAGGTCATTTTTACGGGTGATTGGTGAATTTGTTTAATCATATTTCATGGTGGGCAATGCCATTAGAGACTGGATAGGCGGGTCCGCGAATGACCACTTTAGGTGGTGGTGCAATCGGGATGTTTGACGATGAGAAAGAGATGCCGCAGTGTGTTTTCTTTTGCTTTCCCATTGTTTTTCTACCCTAGTAAGCGACACTAATCATATTAATCTCGTAGACCCGAGATGAGGAAGATGGTTGGGATAACTCATGGTCTTCAAGAGGTGGGGTTGTAATAATGACTGATCTTGGTGAGGCGAGGACAGATGGTATAGGAGAGGGAATGGAAACTAAAGGTCTCTCCCTTCGTAAGTTGTCTTTCTTAACTTTCGTAGCTGGGAGAGGTGACTGACGAAGGATGGTTTTTAAAGCTTGGCATCCCTCTACATCATGTCCTGGTGTACGGTGATAGGCGCAGATTTTAGACTCATCATAACTTATCGGTCGAGGTTTAGACGGGTCATAAGGTCTAAGTGGGGGTAGGGAAATGGTCGCATTCTCCACCAACATAGCAAGGATTTTGGCGTAAGATCCTTTGAGTGGGTCAAAATCGGAAGAGGATGAGGGTATTGGTTGTGCGGGTTTTGGTAATGTTTGGGCATGATTGGTTTGTGGTGGTTTAGCCGAGGGGTGTTGATACATGGTTTTTACTAAACGTGATTTCTTTGGCGCAGAAGCTATGTTGGATGATGAGGCCGCAGATGACGTGGTATCAGAAAACAACCACGGGGAAATAGGAGTGACTGAAAACAAATCTTTTGATGATGGAATTTGTTTAGGGTTGATAGGTGGACAGGATACGCGGAGTGACGGTGTTGCTATACCCTGGAATTTCTGTATAGGTGTGGAAGGCGTAGGTTGTTTTGAAGAAAACGTAGGAGGTATGATATATTGATGTAAGGTAGAGGGATGGGGTCCCAATATGGAAGGTAGGTATGACGACGATGGTTTTGATTTTGATAGGGGCATGGATTGAGTTTGTCTCCTAGGTGGCGGGGCGGATTTATTTTTGGATAGATCGAGTCGCTTCGGCGGGTGCGTTAGACTGGGCATTGGTGAGGTCCCAAGCATAGGGGAAGATCTGGTTAAGTTGATAGAAGTGGACGGGGCATTTGGTAGAGGTGAGGGGGGTGAAGGTGAGAACAGGGGCATTTTAAGCTTCTGTAAGCACTTCGGGTATATGGTGGAGACATCAGGATCAGTCATTTGCATTTGAGTAGAAAAAGGGGTACTCAAACATTCCCATAGGGCCTGTCTATCTTCTGTGGAATGACAGTCTCCAGGTGTGATTTGTAATTTTGTACGGAAGAAAGGTGGGTTCAATTCCATCCCATCGCGGTGTGACACAGGAGGTAGATGAGGCAATCGTATCAATAGATGTTAAGAGGTCAACCTGGTCGTTGAAAAGATTTAGGTGATGAGGAGTAATAGGTAGGAGGGCGTGTTCGAGGATCGTCACGTTTAAAGAATGTGGTGATGTTAGTGTAAGAGATTTCTCGGCTAAGGATGTCAAAAGGAGTGGCGAGCCTTCCTCTTGTGTAGCAAGAGTGGTAGAAGGGGACGTTTGGGAAATAGATAAATTAGATAGCATCCGCTCACAGTCTTGTAGGGATGTGGTGTAAGAAGACTCGTCGATGAGAAGAGAAGTCCGGGCAGTTAACTCTTCTATGGGTAAAGGAATGATTTCACTTTGGCTTGATGGTGGTGAAGGAGGTTCAAACTCCTGTGTTGGTGGAGAGGCTTGATTTAAAAAATTTTCAATAGAGGCTTTTGGCTGAGAATCGAAGACTGCATGGATCTCATGAACACTCTCCTCGGCTAAGATATCTTGGTTCACGTTACCGTTGGACGAGTGATTCGGGAATGGCTTGTTGAAAATTTTCAGATTTCGGTTAGCAGGGGCGTTAGGATTATCGAGGGTTATATCCCCTGCATCAACCATTTTCGTACTATATTTTTCAACATCTTGCAGTTTTCATGACTATGTCCTTTACGCGGTGAAAGTTACAAAAGTCATTTTCTTTGTACTAGGAAGGTATTCGTGGGTGGAATCAAACCCGAGTGAGGTTTAACAGGGGCAAGGTGATAGCCCCAGCTTTGAGCAATTTCTCCAGGATGACGCCATAAGTTTCTCCCAAGGAGTGTAACCGGTGGGCTCAAACTTTGTACTTATAAGTGGTTTTCATGAGTATTCGACGGTGTTTGAGATTTGACCATTACCGCGTGGACAGCTCCTTTTGATTGAAGAAGTGGACGCGTGAGGAGTGGTGGTGTTTGGCTTGTTGGTAGAATCAAAGGCGTCGAAATTGGGGTTTTTGTTACGTTGAACCGCAATTTCTCTTCTTCTAAGGCTCGACTTTCAAGTTTCC